>JBAMJV010014404.1:0-61323 GCA_037951105.1 Echinarachnius parma
TGATAGCTATTTTTTGCCCCGCTGTGGCCGAGAGAAAATCGAATTTTAACAGAATGACTGTAAAATAAAATACTTGGAAAAGCCACCGTCTTTTAATTTTCATATTCCCAATTGTTTTGAACTTAATATAAAGGGAAAATGTGCTTATACAGGTCACCGCAAATGGAAAGTTCTCTTAAAATTGCATAGCTTGAAGTTATTGATTAACAAAACAGTGACGTGCGTAGTATAACCACAGAGACATTGTATAACCTGGGATAATGTTATTAAGAAGAAATGAATTAAAATATTATGCAGTCTTATTATACACTATACCACAAGCGCAATGTGTGCGATTTTATAATAAGAAATGAATGTATGTTATCATAGAATGACAATTAGGTTGATTGAATTAGTATTGCTGCAGGCAAAATCGTGACCCCTTTTTGCCAAGCTCCCATCAAGCTCGCAAGAATAACCACTCATAAGAAAATGAGACACCGGATACCAAATATCATTATCATTAGTTGGCTTCCTCTGCGTAAACATGCCAATAATAATAATTATTTATATGTTATAACAAAAGTATTATACATTGAGCACAGATATGATTACGTCACTATTTAATAAATCCGTGTAACATTTGTTCAATAAATAAATAAATATCATTATTCTGAATTCCTCGCCATGTTTGTTCCCCCATGGAACTATAAATGCTAATCATCATACTATACTACAAAATAAGTATTTTGTTCAATCTATTTGCGTCGGGTACATTATAAATGGTTGTAGTTTTATCCTTAAAGGGTACCACCATCCACAAATAATATTCTTATAAATGAAAGGTAACATCTTTAGTAGTCCATTCCATCAACACGCTCAGAAAAATATGTTTCCAGACAAAATATAATTATTGGAAAACGCATCACCATTCTAAAGCATGCGCTCATGGGTCTGCATGTACGAAGGGTCGCCCGATTCTTAGGGCTTTTGTATAAGGTTCTTGATCCCTAATATATAGCAGCGGGCACTATATATGTATTCATCATGCAACGATATGGTTGCGTTAATATTATCAAAGACGCTTGATTCTATAGTCTTTGCCATTACGTAACTGTAACCATGGTAACATTTTTTCAAAAACACTCACATGTTGTCCGGGCACTTGTCCGGCTTGTCCATGCGGTAGCCCTCCTGTAGCTTCTGGATGACCTCTCGGCCGTCCATGCCGGGATACGGGGTGCCTCCGAGGGTGTAGATCTCGTACATCACGATGCCAAACGACCACCTGCTCCGAAGAAGAAGAAGAAGAAGAAGAGCAAAGTCTTTAAACATGATTTTATAGGTTTTCCAGTCCATTTTAACGCTTTTGTCAAACCCTCCCTTCGTTCTACTCGCACATGTCGCAGTTATCTTTTCGTCAGAGAAATGACGATCTAATAAAGTGCTAGAGGGCGGAGGGAGGGTTCGCATTATAATATCATACGATACTTTGTTTAGTAATGTTACAAAACTCGCCATGATGATGAGACATGTGGTGTTTTTATTTTCAGAATTATATAACGTTTTATGACTGTACTTTTTTTAAAGGCAGGAGGAAGCGAAATCGGTCAATTAAGATATCAGGATATTACAGTAAAGGCCATTATATATCGATCAAATGTGTAAAATATTAATTTTTTTTAACCGTCAGGACTGACGACGGACAGTCAACCTTTTCGAAACGTCGAGCCCCTCCTACCACCAACCCTCTAACTATACCGGCGCTGTAGTTCTTATCAGAACTACAAGCTCAAGAAAGAATACCAACAGTCCTTTCCAGGACTACCAACAGTCCTTTCTAGGACTACCACAGTCTTTTTAGGACTATCCTAGAAAGAATACTAACAGTCCTTCTAGGACTCACTAATCCTCTCCTTATTGGTGCAACCACAAACCACACGTATTATCTACACCACCATGGAAGCCGATACTTTAAAAAAAACCATACATTTAAAAAACCACCTGTCTATAAAGATCACCTCTCTCGGCTCTCTCATGAAGCAGTTAACATTAAAATGAACCTGTCTACAATGGCCACATGCATCTGAAGACATTATTTATTTGTGTTGACCTTGAGTGGTCTTTAAAGACAGGTTTGTTAGTATTTAATTATGTATTTATTCATAATGTTATTGGTTGCATTTATGTATTACTAAAAACTTCTCCACAGGGGAGAGGGGCCAAATTCAAAGGACGATTGCCCTGTCCCCTTACCACCCCTCCTCCTCCCCCTCCCCCCCCCCCCCCCCCACACACACACACACAACCCTGTAGTAGCTATTCATATGTTTAAAGGGCATATTATATAGAAGATAACCTTAATGGGCAGGGTGACTCATCAGTATTGAAATGATAGGTGAAATCAACTGAGAGTGTGATTCCAAAAAAGCGCCAAATTCAATCAAAGTTGAGATATTATATTTCGTGATTGGCTGTCTTCTTTAAACCGAGTTCAATCCGGGAATGTCCTTGAAGTTATGACAACGAATATATTCAGCGATGGAGCAATCTACCGCACAAATCGACGATTTCCCGCCCCCAATCAAGCGAAACGACAGTAGAGAATTGATCATCTCGGAAGCTAAGTCATGAATTTTGATATTTCCATACAAAATACCAAGACAATTATAATTTATCATATAAATACGTTCTTGGTAGATTTCCTGAACTTCTGTTTCAGGCACGCATTATATATGTACAAGCAGAACAGGAATTAAGGGAATTTGTGTAGTCCCTAAACCATTAAAACAAAATTATTTTGCGCCTTTATGCAATTAAACGTTGAAGTTTGCAGACAACACGATTACACGAATCATACGAGTTCACGTGACGGCATTCTCCCTTCTGTGTAAACATGCATTCGATGTTTATAGATTTAACGCGGAAGACATGAGTCGAAGTAAATCTATTTTGCTTGGCGGATTAGACGACAGTTGAAATAATCATTACGTTTGTAACTCGCGTCAATTTGTCATCTTCTACTGACAAATTATATTTTTGCCTGGCGGATTAGGCGACAGATGACATCGTTATATCGTTTGTGTTCGTGTTTATAGTGTCATGTAACAAAGCAAAATTGATCCTCGCCTCGTCTGGTAGATGATGTTTGAGAGCGTATTTCCGCCGTCGCCAAACAAGTATCACTTCAAACCGTCTGCTCATTGTGGCTGCTCGACTTACTCCGTGACGTAGCTGATAAAGAGAGTGAGGGAGGGGGCGTATACCCCTCTGTGGTGACAGTCCCCCCCCCCCCTCCCCCCCTTGCTACTCATCATTTCCCGTGGAAGAATAACATAAACGGATTTTAAATGCAAAAAACGATAACGATAAAACCAATTCGTAATACCAATTCTGAAAAGATGAAAATAATGTGAAAATGTGCGATAATTATTTTGAATCTTAACTTCACAACAGTTACTATACCATCATATTTATGCAATGAGGAAGGGACCGTATTCAATGTTAGCTTAATCTTACAAATAACGAAAATGGCTTATTGTTTTGGCATATAAGTTATTAAATGGATAGTTGAGTTTTGGTATAGAGGGCGCTACACAGAATAATTTTTTGTGAGATAATGAAAAGCTGAGTGTCAAATTTGAACGAGCATACAATTTTAATGACAAAATAAACTTTATTTGATCAAAATCGGTTTGGAAATGGCTAAAAAAATCTATAAACATATCCATTTGTAATAATTGTGGGGCCCCACAAATATTCAATAATTTTGAACTAGCCGTTCAAATTTTTTTTTTGTAATGCTTCCTCTTTTCACACATTTACAAAAGAGGTTTTTAAATAGTTGTTGATTATCTCTCTATATCTAATCACTTTTTCAACAAAATATTACATGCACAATATTTTATTTAAAATGGTTGAAACCAGGGAGGGTTTAGAGAGCGCTCTCTTGAGATTCAACGGCTCTTTTTGAATGATAACAGGCTTTTTACTTAGTCATTAGTAATTTTTTGTTATCCCTTTTCCAGCATGGTGGAGTTATAATTATTAGTTTGTCATGTAATTGTGCAGGTTTTGGCTACTAAAATTCAGTTTGACCAAAACTGTACTCTCTTTACCAGAACTCAACTATCCCTTTAACCCTGTAATAAGTATTATTATACAAGGTCGGGGAGAAGGCTTCCTTCCTTATATCGTCAGAATTATCGAGCCCCCCCCCAAAAAAAAAAAAGAACCTTCGCATATGCCCTCTTGTGGCTGCCGACCCTGATAACGCCACAGTGGTAATCTGCTCAACTTCCGTTTTGACTCCCGGGGGGAAATAAATTTGATCTCACAATAATTTGTTTCTTTCTTCTGAACGTCTTGCTTCTTCGTTAGCTTTAATTCTCAACCCCTTAGACACGTATTGACAAGTATTCATAGCAGTGCTTACAAAAACAATTTGCGTATAATGGTATATATCGTGAGAGTGTTTGCTTTTTATCTTTCCTGTCTCGTTTTCTCGCGGCGATAATCTTCCTGAATTATGTATTAATTTATAATTATTTCGTTACTTTTACTTTTCCTGTTGCCTTCATGAAGTTTAGATGACTATCAGTGATACTGATTATCGTCGGTAATGACAACACAATTTGGGATGATTACAGCAAATATTGACTACGAAGTAGAAGTAATCTTGGCAAAAGGAATCAATTACATCAACATCATACCAAATCCGATTTATATGGCGCCTAATGCGATTATTCATAATCATACAAGGTTTCATTCGACCAATCAATTTCACCCTTGATTAAGTGGAGGACATCAACAAACATGTTTATTGTTTTGAAGGGGAAGGTTCCTTTGGATTATTTCTAAGGCTAGAAAGTCTTATAATTACATCACACATGTGCTTGCCAGAGTACGCAAGTTTTGTTTGTTTGCTTGTTTGTTTGTTTGTTTGTTTGTTTGATTAATTTAATCACGGTATATACAATGGTAAAATACCCACTTTCAGCTAAACGCTGTTTTTTTCAGCAGGGCCGTGAACAAAATAATACATTACAAACAAGATATTTTAAAGAAAAGGGGGAAAATTAAAAATTTTACAAAGGTAGGGGGTACTACATAAAACATCAATAATTTACAAATATTCATCAAAATGAACGAGGAAAATTAATAGGCATAAATGCATAATTAAAACAATAATTGAACAACTATAAACAGTAATAGTATATATATCAGTCTAGTATCGGAAGCTTCGTTATTTTCCTTTTTTGTTAATCTTAACGCCATGGTATACTTCTCAGAAGTGTAGGCAGATTATTGAACAGTTTCGATGCATCATACAATAGTGTCAAATTGACTGGCAGTACTCACATACCTAATTGTAATCGTATTGCCAATAGAAACATGGAGCAGGATTCTGTTTTCCGTATTTATCTTTCGTTATGAAGATATTTATGATTGAAGTGTTCGGATTTGAAAGTCTCCAACTGTATACAAAGTCAGTACAAAGAGTTAGCAAATAATCATTTTGCACTTTCGCTCATTACTTGGTCATAATATGACATTCATTTACCATGGCATTTTCACACAATGTATCACTCAGTGGACGCATCAGATCACAGAAGCACACATTTTGTATCAACCCTGGGTTAGTTTGTGCACATTTCAATCAAGTTCATAGGAATCCCTTTAACTCTCTTTGTGTCAAATGGTCTATGTATGTATATGGTGTAGATAATTATAGCGTGTACATTAAAGTTCAAATCTGGACATCTGCCACTCGAATGGTTAAAACAAAGTAAAAACGTGATTGTGTGCGATCGATGACGGACAAAACAAATCAATCATAAACTGCTCGAGTATCATGGAGAAAATGTGGTAATTTGAGCGAATCGTTACGTACGCAATCGACTTTATATGTTTAGCGACATCGTTCTGGTGAGTTTCTTACCGATTGCTTAAACATACCAAAGGCAAATTGGAAGAATTAAATGTCAAAGCGACCAAGTAACTATTTTGTGTTAAAAATATCAAGACATTTTGAAAATTGGAACAAGTTAAATGTCAACGCGATAATCGTACTTATTCAGTTACTTTTGTGTATCATTAATTAAATAAATGTCAAAGAGACCAAGCACGTATTGACGTCAACAAAATGTCAAGACATTTTGAAAACTGGAACGATTTAAATATCAAGACGATAAATTTCACTTATTCAGTTACTTTTGTGTATCATGAATATCATATTAATATAATGTCAGTATATTGTGAGAGGTCGACTTAAAATGATATGTTTTTCTTCTGGTGAGTGTTTATCAATTACATTGAAGAAAAAAAATGTGTAATGAAGAGAACCGAATGGTTAAAAAAAGAAACTACTGAGTATTATTTGAACATCTGTAATCCCGTTCCCTACGAGTTTCTTGAAATGCCCATAGACTTTGTACACAACCCACCCGCTTCCCATGCCATGCCAAGGGGATAAGCATAAAGTAATTTGAACACATTGCGTGAAATCGATGTTTTTAAAATTGTTTTTTTATCCCAAGGTGTTTTTTTTTCTTCTGGCGATTGCCTTATCGATCATTTAAAGTTACAAATTATAACAGTAAAATGTCAACCTGACAACAAATTTTTTAAATTTTTATTACGTTTAATAACATAGGGATCTGGCAACGGAATGACTTAATCTAGGAACAACGCAAGCTTGAGACAGTTTGATAATTCTTAACAGATACTTTCAAAAAAAATAGTCAGCTTGGTAACGGATACCCACAATTTAAACCAAACATGAATTATTTCATTATTTTGTACTCACACGTCGCTCTGGATAGTACAGGTCCCGATGGTATTAGTCTCCAGACTGACCCATTTGACCGGTCTCTTCTTGTTGGCGGCCAGTTGCTTGTACCCGCTCTGGTAGATGTCGTCTGCCAGTCCGAAATCCGAGATCTTTACTTCAAGCCCTTCGCCGACCAGGATGTTACGAGCCGCCAGGTCGCCGTGGATGTACCGCAACTTGAAGATGTATTCCTGAAGAGAAATTGTATGGCTGGTTTAGACATTTTAACATAATGTATGTGTTATAAACATGTTATTGACATGGAGGCTGTTCCACTGGGCTGATCCTGGCCAGTTGTTTGTACCCACTCTGGTGGATGTCATCTGCTAGTCCAAAATCGGAGATCTTTACCTCAAGCCCTTCGCCGACCAGGGTGTTGCTAGCCGCCAAGTCGCCGTGGATGTACCGCAACTTGAAAATGTATTCCTGAGAGTAAATATTGTTGCTGGTTAAGACATTATAACATAGAAAGATTTTCTCGATAATCATGAACATTGATCTTCTTGACTGGTCTCTTGTTGTGGTGGCCAGCTGTTTTTACCCGCTCTGGTAGATTTGATCTGCTATAGTCCGAATTCCGAGATCTTCTAGTTTGTATTGGGGCATGTTACTAGCCGCAAGCCGTGGCATATCGTATGTGGGGCTGAATAGGAAGAAAACATATTATATTTCATCATGCTTTCTTCTTGTCCAGAGCTTTTTATTTGTAGCCACTCTGTTAGATGTCATCTGCTTGTTATAGAATTCAGATATCTTTACTTTAAAACCCTTCGCCGACCAGGATGTTACGAGCCGCAAAGTCACAGTGGATGTACGGTACATCATGTACCGCAACTTGAAGATGACGTCGTATTCCTGAAAGGAAATATTGTCGCCGATTAAGATATTTTGACATCGAAACATTTTATTGATATGAAGGTATAATTATACCCATTTATTGACCGGCATTTATTGTTGGCGGCCAGATGCTTGGAGCCACTGTGATCATGATGGTATTTAAAATAAATTGTATAATTTGTTAAGATTGACATTAGACGATCCCCTACCATGCCTACGCTACATTTCAGGCCATTTCCCATAATTCACCTGCGGGGAAAATATTCTTGGTGAGAAATGTTGTGTAACTTTGTTTGCATATGGTTTGAAGATGAAGACGTCTTATTATTATCATGCTACTCTTTAAACTCGTTTAAACGTTATAAATGTCGATACCTTTCTATACAAACTTTTCCATTTATTTTCAAACTATACGCGCTATACAAAATAAACCAAGGCTTTCCAGTAGGATATTGATTAGTAAAGCGCCCATTATTGTATATCAGGATGTCTTTATTTCAATAAAACACACACGCACAAATCGCTTTTCTAATCAAGACCCCAAATAAAAAGCATACGTGACGGACCACAGCCCGTATGAAGTGAAGTAGAATTACTGGGGGGGGGGGGGGGGGAATACGACACAAATCTAAATTATCGAAGAAGAAATTTTCCATATTCGATAGTCATAGTCTTTTCCATCGATATGAATCACTTGATGTCACGACGCCTCTAAATGATTGTGATACGAAAGGTCGCCATTTTGTTACTCTAAAATAAACGTGTGTGTATTTTCGATAATCCATGGGTCTTCATAGACAATAGACCGGTTCGCTAACATGTTCAAGTTGCATGTGTGTGTGACTATAAATACAAGTTGTTCCTTGCACCATGAGAGCTAGCTTGCCCGGAATTTGCCCGACATATCAACTCATAATGTGTTCAAGGTGGACGTCAGCCATTTAATCTATTTTACAGACTAATGTCCCAGTCACACATGCCCGTAAAGCCTTCTCCCTCAGAGCCACGTATTGGCATTTTTGTGGAAGCCACGAAAATGTCAATACGTGGCTCCTATACTGGAAGGTTTTTCGGGTACGTGTGTCTCGGACATAATTGAATAACTTGCATCAATGTCATTAGCCACATAACGAGTATTACTTTGAATATCAATGAACCGGTCTATTGCAAAGAAACTATTACAAAAAAGATGCATCTCATGTCAAACATATATTATTGTCACAAGATTACTCAACTTTTTCACACAACTGGTATAAACTGGGTACTATAATTATCCAGTGTCTTAGATCAGTGGTCTTACCATGCCTCTGGCGATCTGACGTGCGATTTTTTCACACAACTGGTATAAACTGGGTACTATAATTATCCAGTGTCTTAGATCAGTGGTCTTACCATGCCTCTGGCGATCTGACGTGCGATTTGTAACTGATTGGCCTCCGTTAGATCAAACATGCTGTCATCCTTGCCATATTTTTCCTGAAAAGTAAAAATAGATATACAAGAGGGATAAACAAGCATACATGTTTTCATTTTTAATCATTTGTTAGAGTGAACATAGAGATCTAAATGATTGTCCTTCAAAGTGATCCATTAACTTTGTCCAATAGACCGCTTCTGTAATGTATGCAAATAATATGCGCATGACGTCAGACTCCCCGTCGTCAAGCTCAACAATAGTAACTAAGTCCGGCAAGCTAGCTTGCCGGACATGGTTACTTTTGTTAAGCTTGACGACGGGGAGTCTGACGTCATGCGCATATTATTTGCATACATTACAGAAGCGGTCTATTCAACCAAAATCCCCTGTGGGTATTGATTTGTAAAATCTCCCCTTAAAAAAAAATTGGAAAATTATATTTATGACAGAATTGAAAAGCGTACCGGAACGCTTTTCGATAGTATATTAGTCAAAGTCAATTAACGGGCAATGGTGAATAAACTCAGACATCAATGTTCACTTGTTTCACTAGGGTAAACAGTCGTCCTACATCGTCCAGAAGAATCTTACAATGATATTGGTACAATTATGATTACAGTCTCAAATTTCACTTTTGGCTAAAAAATTACGAAGTTAAAGATCCCTTTAATATGTCGTTTATAGAAGTCGATAAATATCATTTGATTAGTCATTAGAAACAAGAAGCAATACTTGTTATGCATGCATACTCTCACTACCGATTACTAATTAACACAAATCCGATACATTATATTTTGAAACTGAAGGCAACATTATAATATTGATTTGGAAATGTTTTCAAGGAAAAAATATACCTAAAAGAATGAAATTAAACATTAGAGAATTAAATTATTTCTGATCGCGAACAATCATATCAACAACAAAAATTATAGTCGAACAAGAAAGTGACAAAATGTTCTAATTGCCTTTACTGCGGGTAAATAATTGATTTAAAAATCTCAATCTGAAACTATTTTGAAGGAACGAAAACTGATAATCTTATCACCGTTTAGGTTGTACATTTAGATTTATGAATAAGATTATGCACGAAAAGATTTACAATTTTCGTTGTAAGCCGGACATAAAGTCCATATTTTTCGCTTTTCCCTATTGGCTCTATATACATTTGAAAGACAAATTAGGTTTTATATATTGTAGTTCTTTGTTTTAAGGTACACATTTGTTGTTATAACCAAATTAATTAGTTTAAGAACAATTAACAATAAACAAGACAAAATTAATATAAATATGATATCATGATGCAAACACAGTTTTACTGATTGTTAAATAAATAAGAAAATCGAAAGAAAGAATGGGCATTAAATAATGCTATATTAGGTAGCTTTTAAAATTGCATTTGAAAGGTTCTTCAATCATGCCACTCGCCACCAAATTTGTGTTCAGTATATCTATTGACTGACTTTTCTAAGAAAATAGTTAATGAAGGATGAAGGAATCACTTTACGTTGTGTTTGATCGATGTTGATGTCTTATCTGAGTTCTGCAAAATAATATTGTGTGAAATCGGGTTTTTTTTTAAAAGAAAACCTTTCCACGGATGCCAGGGGGCAACGACCTTTTTGCCCTACCTGCCTACTGATCAAAATACAAGGTGGGAGTCCAGCTGATTAACATTTCAATGGTTGAAAACCCTGGTTCATATCTCGAGTTTGATCTTTAGGAAATGTTCTATATAAACTCTGGGGGCTCGTGGTAGAAGCTAAGAGCATTCATAGTGTTACCTGGTTACTTCAAAACTATTGGCGGGCCCTGGGACAAACCCGGTCAAGGGTGAGGGGGGGGGGGGGGGGGGTAAAAGCAATTAAAAAAGGAGGTTTGTACAAACCATGGTTTAAAACATGGTCTACATCTATGGAGTGCTGCTCGTATACAAGTAAAACAATTTCTAATGAAATGACGGTTAGTGCTTGCTAACCAGCAAATTTCACCATGTGAGAAGACAAACATTTATTCGGTGCATTTTGTAAATGTGTACCATCAACATTGTTAACAAATAAGGAGTTTACATTCTTTCTCCATCAGTTTACAAATGGCACTCCATAGATGTAGACCATGGTTTGTACAAACCTCCTACAAACCTCCTTTGTGAATCCGGGCCCTTAAGTTTCAATGATGGATCAAATTTTCCCGGAGTGTCCTCATGCATGAAGACACTCACTAGTTTGATCTCTTGGGACCGAAGATAAAGGTTAAAATGGTATCATTGCGTCATATCGGATGCACCGGTTCTAGTGCATATGGCGTATAGCCAATGACAATTCGGACGGATGCAGAGAGAAGGGGGCAAGGTTTCCCACGAGGGAATAATTTGACAACTCCTTGGACAGAGAAGGTCTGTGGTAAGAGTTCATGTACCTAGTTTGTTCTTAGTGCAAGGGGAAAGACATGCATCGGGCATGAGAATGATGCAAACTATCCCAGAGCAATTGTCTGCAATTTTATTTCACTAATATACAGGCATTGTCCATACAGACGAGGGCGAACAGAGGAGCATGAAGAGGAGGGGGCTGCTTCCCACGACGAGGGAGAAACCTCTGCTTACCCCTTGGGCCCCTTGGTCAGAGTACGTTTCTGCCAAGAGGTCATGTCCATCTAGTTGAATCTTTTGGGGAAATGGAGTGTTATGAGTATTGGCAATCATCGACATAACGTCAATTCAGAAACGGTGGGCGTAGCTAGGTTCGATCAGCACAGACAGTCCGGGGTACAGAGAGAGAGGCAAAGCTTCTGTACCAATATCAGGCCCGTAGCCAGGGGGAGGGGGTGCGTTGGGTTAGAAAATGTCCACTTTGTATCGGTCTTGGCCATCTTAACCAGTGGTCTCGGACAACGATCTGTCTCGTTGACAACCCCCCCCCCCCCCCCCCCCCCCCCGCTTACACATCTAAACCAGTGGTCTCCGTTTCGAAAAGCGACGGACACTCCCCCCACCCCCCCCCCCCCACCCCCGCTTACACAACTCAACCAGTGGTCTCGGTCTTGGCCACGATCGGTCCCGGTCCCGTTTTTGTAAATTACGCACCCCACCCCCCCCCCCCCCCCCCCCTCCTCCTGGAAAAATCCTGGCTACGGGCATGGAGGTGCGACATTTGCCAAGTCCTCGGCCAACTTAGGCCTATGCTTATCCTTTTGACCAGGCCTCGCGTCTGAGCTAAATACAGGAACAACTGGTGAACGCGCCTAACAAAGTGCACAAAGCATCCTATACTCCTTTATGCGCGACTATTCTTTCACCAGTCGTTTCTGACATTCAGACGTGAGGACAGAAGAAGGGGCACGGGGGCAGGCGCCCCTCGATAACTTGCGACAGAGCATACAAAATATAAGGGTCAACATTTAAACAAAATAAAATATATATTTCTTAAAATAAAAAGAGTGTGCCGCCCCCCCCCCCCCCCCCCCCCCCCCCCCCACCCCCCCCCCCCCCCCCCCCCTCCCCCCCCCTCCCCCCCCCACCACCTAATCAGAGCCGGACAGCATGACAGTACGCTTACGTCACTGCTTCCTTCCATTTCTGTTTGAAAACAACACGATTTAACTTCGGGCAAACTACCTCTTAACCCGCGCTTACCTCTGCGAGATGGCACGGGTGATATACATAGTATTGCCTCTGGCACTAAACATGCTCATCACTAGGAATTAGGTCTAATGGGACAAACTTCACTGATATGGAACATTGGTCGCTAAGTGGTCCGAGAGGAGGAAATATGAAAATGTTGACGCGTGACTGACAGTACGGACCCTTTATATGCCATCAGGCTTTAACCCAGTTTATACTGGGTAATGGTAATTCCATCATGTTGATGGAGTTTATGCACCGTAATATTTCTTTTTAAAAAACAAAATTAAAACACCATACATGTTTACAATACGTTCCGGTAGGTAAATGGTTAATTTGTAATCAAAGTCCAGCTGAAGACCACTCGGTGAGAATTATATGATGATGTGATTATTGAAAACAGAGAACCTGCGGGAGCATTCTTGTCTTCTCGATTAGCCATTACCAATGTTGTTGTTGTTTTATGTATTTTTTTTTTTGGTGGGGGCGATTAACGCTCGGCATGCTTTACACAATTATATAAGTGAGAGTTCGTTGATTAGTATCACAGATAAGCTTAATTCCTCATTATTTTAACAATGTTGACTTAAAGGGGACCACCAGGCAAAGAACAACACATAATTATATGTTTGGTACCGTTTTGGGATATCAAATTAGATACCCAACATTTTGCAAAGGGTTGTGTAATTCATAAACAAAGCAATTAATTTCCACCACTTACGGAACCACCACTATTTCCTGGTTCCGTACGGGCCAAACATTTGCGAGTGCGCCAATGCTATTCACGCGTACGTTTGGAGACAATAGAATCCCGGGCGATTCGTTCGCTCGGACAAAGTATTCTCGTACATGCAGACCCATGAACGCATGCTTTAGAATGGTGATGCGTTTTCCAATTATATTTTGTCTTCTTCTGGAAACATATTTTTTGTGAACTTGTTGATGGAATTGAATACTAAAGATGTTTCCTTTCATTTATAAGAATATTATTTTTGGGTGGTGGTACCCTTTAACAGATACTGGATAACTTAAATCGATGTTGCAGTACTGTTCTATTTATAATACGTTTCAACGATGTTGTTAATGGGTATACATTAAAGGACATTTTAATGTGTTCATTATCACCAGAACACATGTAACGCAGTTTGAGATAATTACAGAAATTGTGGATAATTATGATCATTACTTCTTTTTTTTGGCTATCGGAATGAGTCACAACTTTATGATGAATATTGGTTTTGGACTTTTGTAACGGTATAGTCATTTAACTATCTTGATTATTAAAATTAGTCATACATGGCACCATCAGGTCAAACAGTGCCTTAAAAGGATCTAGTAACATTGTCCAAATCCTCAAAACTTATTTGGAACTCTAGCTGTTCTCTCATACCTTGTTGCATTCGTGTATCAATTGAAGCATGGGACAGGTTTCGTTTTTGTTTAATTTCCCTTTCGCTAAAAAGATATTTACGCTTGAAGTGTTTGGATTTTTAACTATCCACTGGATAGTCATAACTGTGTATAAACGCAGTTCAACGAGTTAGTGAATGTTACTTTGCATTTTCGCTCATTACTCGGCCATATAACATCCATTTCAAGTGAAATTTTCACACATTATTCAGTGGGCATATCGGATCACAACAATACACATTTCATCAACCTTTTATCACTTTTTCGCGCATGTCAACAAAGTTATTGGATCCCTTTAAACAGGAAAACAACCGATGTGCTCCAATGCAAACTCGGACTGCAACGTTGCATCATTATGATAGCACACTTTGTATTAACCTAAACTATATCCCTTGCATGTACTGCATTTGAAAGAAATGTCAAATGCCAGAATGGCTAATCAACATCGTGTAAACAGATACCACCATGTAAAATAAAAACAGCAGGTTTTGTTATCAACAAGTGAAAAGTGATGAAGATAATGCAAATGTGTCTGACCGCTCACCTACAAAGGCGAACTTGGCGGGGGTATGGGGTGGTGGTGGTGGTGGAGGGGTACAGCAACCCCTGCCACCCCCTACACCCCCACCCCCACAAACCGTGCATGGTACTGCCATTATGGCCCATCCGACTTGTAAATACGCCAATATTCGGGAGAAAGGCAACTTGTATTCGGGCAAATCACCTCCTTTTCGGGCCAAAAAATATATATATATATGAGGGGAGGGCAAATAGGTGGTTTAAAAATGTACCCACACGCCCGTGCATTCTCACCTCTCGGCATTTCCAGAGAAAGTGGAGCAGGTCGCCGTACTCCATAAACTCGGTGAGAAGGTAATAGGGCTCCTCCAGGGTGCAACAGCCCAGAATTTGGAGGATGTTGGGATGCGATCCAAGTTCGATCATCAATTTCATCTCGCTGAGGAAATCGTCTCTCATGTCAGATGTTGCTTTAACTTTAAAAAAGAAGAACAAAAGAAGAAGAACAAATAAATGAAGTAATAAATTGGGGCATGTAATGTTGAATTCCAAGACATTCATTTAAAAATGGTCTCCTTTTGTGTGCAACATCCAAGAGTATGGATGGTGTTGGTGATGCGATCCAAAACAAATCTCCAACTTCATCGCGCTGTGGAAATCGTCTCTCATGTCAGATGTCGCTTTGATTAAAAAAGAAAAAACAAAACAGTAGAAATAAATTGGGGCATGTAATGGTAAATTCCAAGACATTAATTTAAAGGAGGTCTCCTGCGTGCAACTTCCAAAAATATGGAATATTTTGGTGACGCGATCCGAAATAAATCACCAACTTCATCTCGCTGAGGAAATCGTCTCCCTTGTCAGATGTCGCTTTAACTAAAAAAAGAAAAGACAAAAGACAAACATAAATTGGAACATGCAAGGAAAAATTCTAAGACTTTGGTTAAAAGTTAAGTAGTAGGGTCCTTCTACGTACAGGAGCCAATTAGGATGTTGAAGCATTAGACATAAATCATCATCTTCATCTCGCTGAGGAAATCATCTCTCATTTCAAACGGTGCGAAAATGGAACATGTAATGATAAATTATAAGACATTAGTTAAAAGTTAAGAAGTAGGGGTCCTCCTGCGGATCACCAACTTCATCTCGCTGAGGAAATCGTCTCTCATGTCGGATGTTGATTTAACTACAAATAAAAAAAATAAAAATAAAGAAATAATTTGGGACATGCAATGATCAATTCTAAGATATTGATTTAAAGAATGTCTTCTCCTGCATGTAACATCCAAGAATATGGACGATTTTCGGTTAAATCCCCAACTTCACCAAATTGGGACATGGAATGATAAATTCTAAGACATCGATTTAAAAGCGGTCTTCCCATGTGTGCTAAATCACATAATTCATCTCGCTCAGGAAATCATCTCTCATAGCAGATGCTGCTTGTATTGAAAGAAGAAAATGAAAGGTATTAGGGCAAATTAACTCTCTTTAACTCTCCCGAGTTTTTAACTTGAAAGTATGGCTTCTCCATCATGCAACATCCTAACATTCTGAAGAAGTTGGTGATGCGATCCGACCTTGAGCATCAATTCCATCGCAATGGGGAAACATGCTTGCATAGCAGATGTTTCTTTCCCTCAAAAATTATTAAATTGTTAACGTTTTATTTACTGAACTTAATATAATTTGATCCTGCGTGAGGAAGACCAGCGAATGGAGAGCGCAGAAGATGCTATCTGAGGTTAAAGGGATAGCTGAACTTTGGTATAGAGAGTACAGTTTTGGTCAACACTGAATTTTAGTAACCAAAACCTGCACCACTACATTACAACCTAATAGTTATAAACAATTATAGTCCGAGCTAGAGACCACCTGACCTTGTTTTTTTGATATATACAACGTTTTTTTTATGGTGTCTTGATAATTCGAGGGTGCTGATTCCAAATCCGATGAGTGCCAGACGTGAAACCTTTTTTTTTAACGCGAAAATCCAAAATGGCCGCCAAAATGATATAATCTCAACTTAAACGCCATTCTACACAAATAAATCTAATTAAATTTTGTTCCTCGAGTTAATGCTAAAAGCTGCTTATTATTGTGTTTAGGGCACAATTAACATTCAAAATGGCCGCCAAATCCATTTTATGTACAATATGAATGGGTATTTAAATGTACAAATGGAATCGTTATAAAAAGTAGGCCTAATTTTCCCCATATGGCGGAATAAATTGTATTTTCAATTTAGTTAAGATTATTTCGTCATGCTGATTCTAAATCTGAAGAGTGCCAATCACGAAACCATGAGTTTTTTCTTTAAAATGCAAAAATCCAAAATGGCCGCCAAAGAGGGAAATTTGCCTCTTTTAGCCCACCAGAATGATATAACCTCAATTTAAAAAACATTTTGCACAAATATATTGAATTGGATTTTGCAATTATTATTCTAATGAAACTACATATTAGCTAAAAGCGGTTTATTATTGTGTAAAGGGCACAATTTAAATTCAAAGTGGTCGTCAAACCCATGTTTATGTACAGTATGAATTGGTAACAATATACACATGGAATCATTAGTACACAAAATAGGACAAGTCTCCCTATCGTGGAATAAATATACATTTATATTGATCTAAGATTGTTTTGTTATGCTGATTCTAAAACTGAAGAGTGCTAATCACAAAATTTATTATGTTTTTGTCAATTAAAAAAATCCAAAATGGCCGCCACAACTATAAGGTATATCATTTTGGGGGCTAAGAGTTGCAAATTTCCGTGATTCGTCGGCCATTTTGGATTTTCGCATTTAAAAAACACCCTCAAGATTTTCTTGTCTGGCACAGACTTGGCAGTTTTGGAATCAGCACCCCCAAATTGACTAGAAACCACCACAAAGCATTGTATATGTCAACAAATAAGTTATTGATGTATCCTAGTAAATTTGTCTTACAATTTAGAGTTCTACGATTGTTTAGTCCAAAAATGTCAAATTTTATACTTGTGGCGGCCATTTTGGATTTTTAAAACTCTTTCAAATTTGACACTCAGTTTTTCATTACTTCACCCAAAAAATGTGCCGCGCCCTCTATACCAAAAACCCAACTATCCCTTTAAATATTAATATCGTCTCACCCAGTATAAAATCTTCTCCCTGAGCCTACTTTGCTCTTAGATGCAGACAAAGTCAAATAATAAGAAACTAGAATAACCTTCATAGACTCGATTCATCTTCTCTTTTATCCTTTCTTCTCTTATCTTCTCTTCTCTTCTCTCCTCTCCAATTCCTCTCTTCTCCTCTCCTCTCATCTTCTCTCCTCTTCTCCCCTCTCCTCTCCTCTTTTCTTTCATCTTCTCCCCCTTTTCTTCTCTTCTCTTCTTTATTCTTATCTTCTATTCTCTTCTACTATCTTCTATTCTCTCCTCTCCTCTTTACATCCCTTCTATTCTCCACAATTATGTTTTAACCCAAAATAGGCAACTAATCATCTTTCCAGTTGGTACAAAGGAAGACTCCTCCTACGTGCAAGATATCACGATGTAGAAGACACCGGTATGTGATCCAAGATTAAAGGGATAGTTGAGTTTTGGTAGAGAGGGCGCTAGACTACTTTTTTTTTGTGAGGTACCAAATGAAAAACCGAGTGTAAAATTTGAAAGAGCATAATATTTAAATAATAAAATCATCTTTGTTTGATCAAAATCGGTTCAGAGACGGCTGAAATATCCATTAATATGACAATTTGTAATAAAGCTGGGGCCCCAGGTTTATTAGAGAATTTTAAACCAGCCGTTAAACATTCAAAAAAATGCTTCCTCTTTTCAAAAAGTTACAAAATAGGTATTTAAATAGTTGTTGGTTATTTCTCTATCTAATCACTATTTCAACAAAACATCACATGCACAATATTTTATTCAAAATGGTTGAAACCGATGAGTGTTTAGAGAGCGCCCTCTTACGTTTTAACGGCTCTTTTTTAATGATAACATGATCTTTACTACGTCATTTGTAATTTTGTGTTCCTTTCTAGTTATAACTATTAGTTTGTAATGTAATGATGCAGGTTTTGGGTACTAAAATTTAGTTTCACCAAAACTGTACTCTCCTTTCCAGAACTCAACTATCCCTTTAACCTTCAATGTGTTCTTGTCCAGGAAATCTTCTTTCTTGGCAGATGTTGTTTTTAAAAACTTGGGGGGAACCCCTTCATCTACCCAGGAAGAAGGAGATAATAAGGCTCCCCATACATGAGCAACACCCAATTATTAAAACAATAATATCTAGATCATGATGATGTACAAATAATACTAACGCGACATGCACCATATCCATTAACCATCAATGTTATCTTGTCCAGGAAATCTTCTTTCATGGCAGATGTTGTTTTTAAAAACTTGGGGGAACCCCTTCATCTACCCAGGAAGAAGAAGATAATAAGGGTCTCCATACATGTGCACCACCCATTTATTAAAACAATAATATCTAGATCATAATGATGTAATGATGTACAAATAATGCTAACGCGACATGCACCATATCCATTAACCTGCAATGTTATCTTGTCCAGGAAATCTTCTTTCATGACAGATGTTGTTTTCAAAAACTTGGGGGAACCCCTTCATCTACTCAGGAAGAAGAGGATAATATTAGGCTCCCTATACATGTGCAACGCCCAATTATTAAAACAATAATATCTAGATCATAATGATGTAATGATATACAAATAATACTAACGTGACATGCACCATATCCACTCCCTTGGGATCATTATAGCCAGACTACCTGTAACAACGCCCTCCATTCCGACCGAGTAACCACTAATGCAACTAAGTAGGCATGTTAGAGTGCTGTAAAAGGAGGCAAAGTTTCTCGCTGAATGACCCATGTGCCGGGATGGACATCGAGTCTTCGACCGTCGCATCGAAAGACGAAGACACAGACCACGACTACGACACACCCGATCCAAAATCACTAGTAACATTGTCCTTGATCCTCAAAATACAATTGGAATTCTACCGGTTCCCTCATAGCTTGTTGTATTCGTATTCACAATAGAAGTATGGGACAGGTTTCGGTTTTTAGAATTTCCCTTTCGTTAAAACGATATTTACGATTGAAGTATTCAGATGTTAAATTATCCATTGGATAGTAATAACTGTGTACAAAGTAAGTGCAATTATCAACTGAATATTACTTTGCATTTTTGCTCATTTCTCGGCCAAAAATCATCCAATTAACGTGAAATTTTCACACAATACCCAGTGTACATATCAGATAATAACAATATGCATTGCAACAACCAGTCATCACTTTTTGCACATGTCAACAAAGTTACTAGATCCTTTAAAGTACATTTTGTTTTTATTTAGAAGGCGCTTCGCGAAATGATTATTTTGTGAGGTAATGAAAAACTAAGTGTAGTTTCTGAAATAGGACACAATTTTAAAGACAGAATAAACTTTGTTTGATCAAAATCGGTTCAGAAACAGCTGAAATATCCATATGAGATTGGAATAAATGTTCGGGCCCATATATTTCATAATTTAAGAAAATATATATATATGCTACACTATTTAAAAATGAATACAATGTGGCTTTACAATTCATCGATATCAGGGGTGCCTTTTGCCTCCCCCTCCCCCCTCCCCCCACTCTACGCTACGTTATCAGGATATCTCCGTTTCTATCACCAGATGTTTTGTTCATGAAACAACAAATATGTTTTATAATTATGTATTATAACAGTTTCGATTGATGCAAATCCCCCATTACATCCTGAAAATACACATGTATTATTAAGAGAAAAAAAAACAATTGTGCTTTTTCTGTCATGAACATAATGATCTGTGGGATGGGTTTTTGTTCCGGCTGTGAGTAGGGCCTATACAATTTCCCGATACTTATTGAATAAAGCGCATCGTAGTTATATATTACAATAAGTATCATTTCTTTGTGACATTGATCTGTTATACAAAAATGGGATTTTCCCCATAATTTCCCGTCTTTTTGTGTTCTTCTACCCAGGAAATAAATATTAGTTGAAAACATCTGCTCTCATGGGGAAGTGTTTTTTTTGTGGTCATTTCTTGTATTTTGTTTCCAAAACATGATTTAACAAAAGTAATAACATATCAATAACATTTGGACAAAATACGATGTACACGTTAAAGTTAAAAGAACGGAATTTGTATGTTTGTTCAAGTTCCGGTCGTTCGGGTGTCATTTTCAAAGTAACTTAGTTTTGTTTTATTACAGTACATTTGTTTCTTAAAGTTATATTTCCTATTGTTTTAAATGATGTCTGTAAAATAGTTACATAGTTTCGAAAATAATTATCATGACTACATGATGACTAAGAAAATGATATCAAAATCAAAAGACTGCACAATAGGATATTAAAACATTTGTAAATCAAAACAATACTATGTAATTACCATTACCGAGTGATTACAAAAAAAAGAAATTACGAAGGGGGAGAAAACAGGGGAGAGAGAGAGGGTAATTAAGAGAGGGGGAGACGGGGGCAGAGATACAGGCGAGAGGCAAACAGAAATCAGTCTGATGTCTGTTTTTCAATGTTAAACTTATTTGCGAACATTTCTATTTCTATTTCTACTTTGATCTCAAAGGAAATTATGATATCTATATCTGTTTTCACTTCCACGAAGAACGACAGATTCATAAGAAATATAAAAAAATAAATACTTTCAAAGAGGAACGCGGTTTGCTAAATTACTCGGTTGCGCGAATAACATGTTTGGTCCGCAGTGGATAATCTGTGCTTTATTTAGCCGCGATCATTAAAACACAGTTGTTGTTCCGAGCACGATAAATTGTATAGGGAGCCCAGTTTTTGACAAAATTATTGTAAGTGTGTCGCTTATCCTCGGGCGAGTACCATCACAAAATAATCAATTTAGTTAAAGCAGGAAAGACAGATGGTATTATAGCAGAATTCAAGAACGTAACTATATGATGCTAAGATGCTTTGGAACCATTTTATATGTAGGGTAAATAGGCATTGGCGCCGGAAGTGGGGGGAAGAGGGGGCGGCTGCCCCCCCCCCCCCCCCAAATCCCAAAATTGGGGGGGGGGGGGCAAAACGCGCTTTTGCCCCCCCCCCCCCCTCCCCCCCCCCCCCCCCCCGAAAAAAAAAGTGGGAAGAAAATAATAATATGTATGAGCCTAGTCTTGTTAATTCTAACGTTCAAAAACTGATTTATACATCCATTTCAAGCTTTCGCTGCGTTGGGTGCGTACTGACCCCCAGAATTGGTTCGTGTTGTTGTTGTTGTTGCTGTTGTGATTCATGCTGTTGATGTTGTTGTATATGGTATTGTTGCTGTCGTTGTTGTTGATGTTGTTGTTGTTGCCGTTGATATTGATATCGTTGTTGTTGGTTCTTCGGTGTTCGGTTGATGGTGGTGGTGGTGGTGTTGTCGCTGTTTTTTTTTTTTTTTATTATAAAATGGACATCAGACTTCAGCAATAATTATGATAATGGACAATGATTGAGAATTGGTGGGACGGAATGATAAGCATAATACCTACCTTTCAAACTCTTTGCTGCCACGGGGACGTACTCTTTGATGCCGTTGAGGCCGAACGCAAATGCCTTGTAAACGATACCGAACTGTCCCGAGCCAAGTTCCCTTTCGATCTTCAGCAATTCCCGATTGAATTCCTTGCCGACCAGAGCGGGATCGATTGGCGCAGTGTCTGCAAATCGATAGCATGAAAAACGATATATTTATTCAGCCATGATATTGATGTATAATCTCGTATTAAGTGTATTGTTTTGATCAAGAATGTTAGGCGCTCGTTTTGCTGATAATGGTTAGTTTTACATCTATATTGATATAAAAATCCGCAAATCCGGTTTGAATTCCTTGCTAGCATGCAGAGCGAGATCAATTGGCACAGTGTCTGCAGATCAATAGAATGAAAAAGATACATTTATTAAGGCATGATTATGATGTTTAATTCATTACATTGATTTGCTCTCAATCGAGTTTATTTATACACTAAGTTTTACTGATCGTAGACATTTCTACATGACTTGTTTTCGCCCAAAAAGACATTTTCAGCAAATCGCGATTACAATTTCTTGCCAGCCAGAACGAGATCGATTGGCGCAGTTTCTGCAAATCGATATTAGCATGATATGACCAAAACCAATTGAATCGGAATTATGATTATGAAGAATAATGTGTGCTTTAATCGATGAAGTTATACAATTAATTTCACTATACTCATACTTAGTCAATCATTATGTTTTTAAACATTAGGGATTTTCCGCTGATTGCAAGCAGACGATTAAAATCCATTGCAGGCCGTAGCGGAATCGTTTGGCGCATTATCTACAAATGAATAACATGATCAGAAATAAACTTAATCGAATATGATCATGAATAATAAAGTGTGCTTTATAATCGATAAAGATACCGTAAACAATTAATTTCACTACTCATACTAGTCAGTGATATGTTTTTAAACAGTCGGGGTTTTCTGCTGATCGGAAGCAGACGATTACAACCCTTGCCAGCCAGGACGGAATCGTTTAGCACAGTTTCTGCAAATCGATAACAAGAGCAAAGTCAACATAATTGATTATGATGATTATGAAAAATAATGTGTGCTTTAATCGATACAGTTATACAATTAACTTCACTACTCATAGTCAGTCATATTTTTTTCAAGCAGTAGGGGTTTTCCGCTGATCGCTATATATCAGGCGATTAAAATCCCTAGCCCGCCAGAGCGGAATCGATATGCACAATATCTGCAAATCAATAACATAAACAAAAATAACTGAATAGAATAATAATAATGAAGAATCATTTGTGTTTTAATCAATAAAGTATTACATTTAATTTCACTGCTCATATTAGAGATTCCCTGCTTCGGAAACAATTACAATTTGTGAAGGTTTGTTAACATTGAACGAATGTTTAAATACGCTTAAAATTATGAAAAATAATAAAACACCTGGTACTGATGGGTTTCCTTGTGAATTTTATAATTTCTTTGTTTAAGATTTGGGCGTCTTATTATTAAGAACTTTTTTTCTCATTTCATTGTGGTAAAATTTCCCTTGATCAAAGAAGAGCCATAATAAATCTTATTCCAAAGAAAAATCAATTTTGACAAATTGGAGACCCATTTCTGTTTAAAATACCGATTATAAATTATTAGCTAAATGCTTAGCACATAGGCTAAGAAATATATTATCCGAAATTATAAGTTGTGACCAGACTGGGTTTATGAAAGGACGTTATATTGGAGAAAATATTCGTTTGACTTTAGATATGATTGATTATACAAATTTGTATGATATCCCCGGTTTTATGGTGCTAGCAGATATAGCAAAAGCATTTGATAAACTAGAGTGGTCGTTTATGTTTCAGGCATTAAAATATTTTAATTTTGGTGATGATTTTATATCCTGGGTGAAACTTTTGTATAATGATATATATTCCTGTTTTATAAATAATGGTCATGCCTCTGAATTTGTTAACGTTCGCCAAGGTTGTCCTTTAACCCCTTTGCTTTTTATTATTTATAATGAAATAATGAGAATTTGGATTAAGAGTGGCACAAACATTCAAGGAATTGTGATTAATGATACAAATATAAAAATAAGTATGTACGCTGATGACACAACATTGTATGTGAAGGACATTCGCTCTTTGTCTAGAATTATATATATACTTGAAATATTGAAAAGGTATTCTGGGTTAAATATAAATCGTAATAAATCAGAAATTATAGCTCTTGGTTATTACGTAAACTTTACAGGATTTAAATATTCTAAAGGTCCATTTTATTTATTAGGCGTGTGTTTTTCAATGAATTCGAATGATTTATATGAATTAAACTTTGTGCCTAAATTACAAACTTTAAAACGAATTTTGGGAATATGGTCGATGAGAGACTTAACACCAGTGGGTAAAATTATTATTGTGAAATCATTTGCTATTTCCCAACTTAATTTTCTTTTATCAGTATTACCGAAGCCCCCTGATGTATTTATTCATAAAGTTGAATCGATTATATACTCTTTTATTTGGAATCGTAAACCAGATATTAGATCAATCGTAAAACAATTATAGCAGATTATAATGAAGGGGGGTTTGAAAATGTTACATGTACCATAAATTATTATAGGACTCAGGATCGCATTTGGGTAATGAGATTGTTAAATACAGAAAATAAAGGCAACTGGAAATGTTTTTTTGAATTTTATATGATAAATTTAGGTAATGATTTATTCTGGACTTGTAATTTAAAGAGTAAAGAGCAGTTGATGGAAATTGATAACTCCTTTATAAAAGAAATGTTAGTAGCCTGGAGTGATTTAACTTTTTTTGAGAACCCAAATGATCATTTTATTCATAATCAAGTAATTTTGAATAATTCATGTATTCAAATAAATGGGAAGGTTGTTTATAAGTCTCATTAGATTAATAATGGCGTTATAAAATTGTTTCATTTATTTAAAAAAGATGGGTCATTTTTGAGTTATGATTAATTTGTACAAAAATACCATATTCGTTGTAATTTTATGGAGTTGTATTCTGTTATATCCGCCATTCCTTTACAATGGAAACACATTATTAAAAATGCTCCCATTTCAAATATGAATCAGCATGAACATTTAATTAGTACGTTGAAAAAGAAAACTAAAATATGTAAATTTATTAATAAATTATGCATTGATAAAATAATTCAAGTTCCAATTTCACAAACAAAATGGAAGTCAATTTTATTGGAACCGATTATGGATTGGAAAGAAATGTACGCTATTCCTTTTAAATATGCATTATCAGCAAAATTGCGTTACTTTCAGTTCAAAATATTACATAATATTCTTGGGGTAAATAAATATTTGAAATTAGTAGGTATATTAGATTCTGATCAATGTGATTTTTGTTTAAATAGTGTTGAATCAATCGCACATTATTTTGTTCTGGGATTGCCCTGTAACCCATCAATTTAGATTACAATTTCAGGAACACATTTGAAATGACCAAATTATATTGACTAATACATTTATATTTGGAATTTCTGGAGGTAATTTCTGCCACTTGAATTTTGTTATTTATATATTCTCTACAAAATGTAAAAATGGTAGATTATCATTTGAATTATTTAAAGGTATGGTGACAAGAAAACTGCCTCAAAATTGGGTTTTACTGTATCTAAGGTAGATTTTCATGAAGATTACTAATACAAACATATTTTCCTCGTGGGAAAACCCGGTAAAATAAAAAAATCAACTTGTAAATTCTCTTTCGGAACCCCCGTAAAAAAACTGAGTCCCGGGCGAACAAAAAATGACGTCATCTTTGTGACGTCACCGGCAGGCAATCGCAGTTTAGCTCGGTCATAGACGTACACGCTGAGTACAATACTCACGTTGACACAGAGATATTATTTCCATTTGTTTCAATATTTGCAAACATTTGTTCAGGTTTATATCATGGGACGATATACACTCAGATGTGTAGCTGCATCCTGCTACAATT
Organism: Echinarachnius parma; assembly: GCA_037951105.1. NCBI lineage: Eukaryota > Metazoa > Echinodermata > Echinoidea > Clypeasteroida > Echinarachniidae > Echinarachnius > Echinarachnius parma. The sequence continues at coordinate 26,140 of JBAMJV010014404.1, forward strand.
CATTTCTTAGCAATTCTTAAGCATTTTCAGTAAAACCTCAATTTACAAGCAAAAACGAGTTTGTTTTACAAGCAAGTCATAGGCTCTGCATGTAAACAATGCACATTCCTCCGCGTTGCGGTCTGCAAGTGATGTCATGAATCGGGTGACACGTGCGCACATTTCCGCTCTGCTATAAATGACTTTTTTTAGGAGCATGGAACGCCGATGCGTAATAAAGCAAAAAAGTTGCATGAAATTTACCTTTTTTTCCCAACTTAAGGATTTCTTTGAAAAAAAGAGTGTGGTATATCAATAAAGGCACATATTTAAAGCTATAAACCTGAATCAAAGCCGGGATTGCACCCCTCCTTTAAGATACAGTTGAAATATTATTACGACCTTGAACGAATAATTTATTTAAAACGAGACAAATTTTGTTTATTTCTTGATAAATGGAGAGATGTACAATTGATTTTAAACGTGTTATGAAACTTATTATCATTCATATTACTATGTTGAAATCACATACATTATTTTGTATTTTGTTAACTTGCTGTGAGAATCTTGAATAAATGTTATTTTTAAAAAAATATTTAAAAAAATTTGTTCATAGCCAGAGCGGGATCGATTGACGCAGGGTTGATATCACGGACAGACCAACTTAATCGAATAATATGGTTATAAAGAATAATTTGTACTTTAATCGATACAGTTTTACGATTAGAACTTATGATCTACTAATCTACTCATAGTCAGTTTCCTAATTATGCATTGACGACATGGGTCGAAGGATTGGAATGAGACTCTAATGACTACTAACATTATAAGAGAATACAATGTACGAGTGACGTTAGTGAAGAGCGTCCTCTTTCTAATAACCGCGGGATGAAGAGTTGGAGACTGATAATATAAATTACCATGAGTCCATGAGTATATTTTGTACATCAGAAATTGAATTGAACTTAATTAGATGTATATGAACAAAGCTGTTAAATGTTTGGAAATCAATTGTTCAACAAATGCATCTTAGTTATGTTATCAAACATCCGATCATTTAGAAAGCATTATTACAACACGGTTTAAATTAGACAGCAATACGACATCGCCATGAGAAGAGAACCCAATGTAGCTGTTTCAACGTTTGTGAAGAGTGCCCTCTATTTCGAACGTCTCTCTGACGGGGTTTTCAGTCGCTACTTGACATTGTGAAATACCACTTGGATAACAAAAATGTTGCATTTAAAGATGGTACCTGTCATATGGCTAGCTTCTTCAATCAGTAAAAAATGCCGAGCTTGGCACGCAGGGTGTGAGGGTTATTGTCATGGGGAAGGGATTGAGTCGATCAGCTGTCCATTTTAAGCATTTTCCTTTTTAGTATTTGTCCAAAAGAAAAGTGTCTACCAGAAAGCTGTGGGGGTATTTACCACGGCAGTAGAAGAGTAACTGTAGTTGTAGGTTTTGTTTTGTTTACCTCGTTTAATTGAAATTTGAGTTGAATCAGGGAAGTGGGAGTTCCATGGTTTAATCATCTAATTTACTGTACTTTAAACTCTTGTAATTATGTAAAATATCATTTCTTATTGTTTTACGTAATGTATATGAAAAATGCAGAAAAACACAATAATATTAAACACATTTCTTACCTATCGGTAGTTGCTTGGCCTTCGGACGCGGAGAGTTGCCAACCTTACCGGGGTTGTCCGGATAACGAATGAACATCGTCTTGTCGGCGGCCTTTGACCTCCGGCGACGAAGCTTGACTAGAATAGCCGTGATGATGCATGCCAGGGCAAAGGCAGGAATCCCCGCGGACAGGAGAACCATGGACCAACCAGTCGACGCGCCTCCGCCCGTAACCGCGGGATCGGTGACCGTAGTCATGGTAGTCGTAGTGGTCGGCGCAAGCTCTTCGTCCGCCACGTCTGTGCGGAAGTTTTCGTTAGCTGTTGTCGGTAACGTCGATGTTGTTGTGACGTTACCATGGTTATTTGTTGGTGTCGTCACACGCACCCTCTTTCTTGGATTTGCCTGCACGTAGTCGAGGAACGCTCGCACTGCATTAAAGACAACGACAGATTGGGAACGTGACTTTGGGTTTGTTAAAGGGATAGTTGAGTTTTGGTATAGAGGGCGCTACATAAAGTATTTTTTCGAAAGAGCATACAATTTGAATGACAGAATAAAGTTTATTGATCAAAATCGGTTCAGAAATGGCTGAAATATCCAAAAACATTTGTAATATTTGTGGGGCCCCACAATTATTCGATAATTTTGAACCAGCCGTTAACATTTTTGTTTGAATACTTCCTCTTTTCAAAAATTTACAAAAGAGGTTTTTAAATAGTTGTTGATTATCTCTCTATCTAATCACAAAATCACAAAACATCGCATGCACAATATTTAATTTAAAATTGTTGAAACCGACGAGTGTTTAGAGAGCGCCCTCTCGAGTTTTAACGGCTCTTTTTTTAAATGATAACAGACTTTTTACTTAGTCATGTAATGGTGCAGGTTTTGGTTACTAAAATTCAGTTTGACCAAAACTATACTCTCTTTACCAGAACTCAACTATCCCTTTAAGTTTATTATTATAGATGTATTGCTGACGGGCCATGCTCAAGCCATTTGTCATGCATTGTGATTCAGGAAAAAAAAGCAATAAACACACCATTGCCATCGTCATCATAATCATCATCACCATCACCATCACCATCATAATTATCATCATCATCATCATCATCATCATCATCATCATCATCACCATCATCACCATCATCACCATCATCATCATCATCATCATCATCATCATCATCATCATCATCATCATCATCAATATCATCACCATCACAATCATCATCATCGATCATCATCATCATCGTCATCATCATCATCATCATCTTCATCATCACCATCATCATCATCATCATCATCATCATTATCATCATAATCATCATAATTATAATCATCATCGTCATCATTATCATCATAATCATCATAATTATAATCATCATCGTCATCACCATAAATAATAATAATAATAAGCTAGTATCATCATCAGCAGCATCAGCATCAGCATTATCATCTGAGTGTAGCCTACTTGGTGCTGTCGTGGTGACGATGTCCGTCGGGATCGCGTTGAACCGGATAGTCGCGGTAGGACCCGAGAGGAGGCGAGAATCCGTCTGTTTCACATATCCCTGCACCTGCAGGTTCGAAAAAGAAGAAGAGTTTCCGGAGTATGCCGAGTTCATCCGAATTGTTCAGAATTTTCCCTAGTAATAATTACGAGTTCTGCACGAATTAATAAATTTTCCGAGTCATATTACGAGTTCTGCACGAATAATCGTGAGTTATCGCGAGTGACATTTTTAGTCGACTCGCCCGAACTCGTAACTAGAACTCGTTATTCACTCGCGTAAAGTATTGCGAGATTAGAATGTGAAGGAGCTTATTTATAAACGCGATGTCTAGATCTAGACATCGCATAGAGCTCACATTAGTTTGTACGGATATCGCAAAAGTGTGCCGCAGCCCTATGGCACATGTTTGTCTCCTGATTCAGAGCTAAAAGTGTGAACATAATATTAAGATGAATTAGCATATACAGGGTGGCCCAAAAAAAACGGAACGGGGCACTTCCCAAAATATATAGTACCAAAATATTTATGTCCATCGGATAGGGTGTCTTTTCCAATGAAAAACGATACCAAGAACAGTAATTTCGGTCATGTAGTTTTTGTTTTAGGACGCTGTGAGTGAAACCATGTCAGGTGCCCAATTTTGTCAATTTTTACCTAGTCAATGCCAGTTAAATCGCACTCCCTGCCCGTAATACCATTGAACGAACATGCCAATTCTCTCGGCACACGACTGAGTGCACACTAACAATGGCGCGCCCAATTGTTCGACGCTATGAAAGGCGATGTACATGATGTATCAAGCACTGGCTCGGTACAAATTGACCAAAAAAAAGAGAACCTGACATGGTGTCACTCACAGCCCCTAAAACAAAAACTATACGACAAAATTGAATGTTCTTGGTATCGTTGTTCATTTGAAAAGACACCCTATCCGATGGACATAATACATTTGTTACTATTATGTTGGGAAGTGCCCCGTTCCGTTTTGTGTGGGCCACCCTGTATAGACCATGTAGACGAAGAAGACACGATTACATTTTGTATAACGTTCTATACGGTATTACGTGTTTGTATTTCTTTGAGTGTGTAGTGTGTTTTGATGTATATGTGAGAAAGCGTGTGTATAATTATCAATAAGATTACGTAAGTTTCAACGTTTTCTATTTACCTGGAATATTGTTTCCTTGCCCTCCTCGAGTCCAGGCATGTCTATGTAAAACACAACCTCTGAGCCTGTAGCATGCTGTACAAAATACAATTAAATGTTTAAATATCAAACAATTCCTGTATAACTATGGTAAACTTTAACTTAAAGTGATCCCTGTAAAGTGTATTTGAGACTTCAATCCTATATCAATATCATTGTAAAATACAATTGAAAGATTTGTGAAAGTTTGAAAGAAAACGACCACTGTTTACCTAGTGAAAAAACGAATATTTATTTCATATTTTATCACCGAATACTGATGGCCTGCCGTAGATTTGTCGCAGTAATAATCGTCCGTTTGACGATATCCGCACCCGTGTATACAGACGGTACAGAATTTGCGCGCGCTCGGCTTAACAGTCGGGTACATTGATCGCGTGGCGCGCCGACCGGACGTGTTCAACTACGGCAATTGTACTTTTTACCAAAAGCGTTGGGCAAAAAGCGGCAACGCTTTTGAGATGATGATTTTCAATGATAATTATCTTCATACTAAAGGGACATTTGAACAAATCTCACCCTATTTTATTCTTCTCTTACCATGAGCTAAACAACACGGCAGAAGAGAAACGAGGAAGCTCCAAGTCATTTTCGTGGAGTTAGACACTTTACTTGGATCACTTTAAACATAATATGTAAGCAAAATAAACTGTGACTATATTTAATGCTAAATATGTATGAAGGATGATATACGTTATACAGTACAATAAAATACAACACAAATATTTATAAAATATAAAGCCAAACACAGCGCTAAAGTGAAAAATGTACCGTATTACTTTATTAAAAACAATTAATATATTAGATACAGACAAACAAACGTAAAAAATTGCAAACATTGAACACGTGGTTCTTGGGTAATTCCTTGAAATATTCTAGTGAGGGTGCCCGCTTGATCTGTATATACGGAGGGGGAGGGGGGGGGGGGGGGGGGGGGCGGAGATAGTCATTGCAGAGTTTGTATAACGGGTTAAGTCCGGCGCAGACAGAGCCGACTCGACCCGATCCGACTGGTTTTAATCAGGCTAGAGTTGGGCCCGGTCGGTCGGAGCAGATTTATCGTGTTGAATCGGCCCCAACTGGCATCCGACTGTCTCTCGACTGGCAAAATGTGTGTCGCGAGGCACTAAAAACTGAGCCGATCGGAATGACAACCAGCCGGGCATTATGCCCGGCGCAGACAGAGCCGACTCGACTGGTTGTCATTCCGATCGGCTCAGTTTTCAGTGCCTCGCGACACACATTTTGCCAGTCGAGAGACAGTCGGATGCCAGTTGGGGCCGATTCAACACGATAAATCTGCTCCGACCGACCGGGCCCAACTCTAGCCTGATTGAAACCAGTCGGATCGGGTCGAGTCGGCTCTGTCTGCGCCGGGTTTTACTTGTAGCCTATCGATTGACAACAACAAAAACAAAACAAAAACAGCAACAGTAACAACAACATCATACCTCGGCCATGACACTGAGCAGTTTCCGGAAGTAATCCATCTCCTCGTTGTAGATGAGGACGAGGAAAGCCGACAGGGTCCCATTGATCTGCGCCGGTCGGCGCCACGTTGCGTGGATCTCCAGCGTATCCGCGTGCCAGTACTTGATGATGCTCTCGACCTGGACGTCTGTCGGAATCCCAACTGTCTGAACGCCTTCATTAATATGATTAGAAGATGATGATAAAATCGTAAGTGAAAGCAATCAAGATTTTATTTAGTAAATCATAAGTGTAGACCGATGATCTAAATTATTGCATAATCGTCGGCGCCACGTTGCGTGGATCTCCAGCGTATCTGCGTTCCAGTACTAAATTGATGATGCTCTCGACCTGGACGTCTGTCGGAATCCCAACTGTCTGAACGCCTTCATTAACATGATTAGAAGAAAATGATTACGAAAATCGTAAGTAAAAGCAATCAAGATTTGATTTAGTAAATCATAAGTGTAGACCGATGATCTGAATTATTGCATAATCGTCGGCGTCACGTTGCAGGTATCTCCAGCGTATTCGCGTTCCAGTACTAAATTGATGATGCTCTCGACCTGTACGCCTGTCGGAATCCCAACTGTCTGAACGCCTTCATAAACATGATTAGAAGAAGATAATAACAAATCGTAAGTAAACACAATCGATATTTCATTTAGTAAATCATAACTGTAGGCTGATCGTCTGAATTATTGCATAATCGTCGGCGCCATGTTGCGTGAATTACTAACGTATCCGCGTTCCAGTACTTGATGATGGTCTCGACCTGGACGTCTGTCGGAATCCCAACTGTCTGAACGCCTTCATAAACATGATTAGAAGAAGATAATAACAAAATCGTACGTAAACGCAATCGATATTTTATTTAGTAAATCATAACTGCATGTAGACTGAGGATCTGAATTATTGCATAATCGTCGGCGCCATGTTGCGTGAATTACCAGTTACGTGTCCGCGTTCCATGTACTTGATGATGCTCTCGACCTGGACGTATGTCGGGATCATGAACGCCTACATTAAAACAAGTGATGATTGAATGAAAGGAAGTAAGTTTATTTTTAACGAATCTAAATCAACAGTTGTTTTTTTACCGCCGGCCCGAACGCCCACATTTAAAACAAGATCATGTTAAACAAGTTCCAGTTTAACACGGAGCCAGTGTGTACATCGCACCGTACGCTAGGCGTTCACAAGACGGTACAGCGACTCGGAACCACCTCTACAGCTTTGTGCATTGTATTCATTCTTACGTTTAAAATATATTTGTTTAAACGGCCCCTTCCCAAGAAATTCCGCTGGTATAATTATAATGCCTTAGGTTTAGTTCAGAAATCTTTCCACCAATACAAATTGAAAGTACTGATTTTGATTTGATTTGATTGATTTTCCTAATTTTCACCGACATATAATCAGCAGGTTGTCAATGAATAAAGGCTGATATCCCTATTAATATTATAGCTCTTGATTAGCTTCTTAAATTGAAAGTCTTGGTTGGTTTCTCGTTGATTTCATTCGAGACAACTCTTGGGTAGACCGGCATATACCTTATTTATAATTAGATTATCTCATTAAAAATAGAACCGGTCAAATGTAGGTAGGAGGTGAAAATAATGTGCGTTGGCACCATTTCTATTTCCATTTGTTGTGACGGCAAAATGCAGCAGCGGTGATGGATTGTAAATTAGCTACAGAAGAATTTAAATGGATCACCTCTTGAACAAAAATTAAAAGAGATACTATAACATAATATGTGATTCACTTACTTCGTGTCGCGCAGTAAATACGATCCTTGGTTTCACTGTAACAATCTGTCAATCAAAATTTAAAAAAATAAAAACAAACCATTACAAAGACGAATAATCAGCACTTTGTGTGGCGTAGCGTCATTTGACTTATTCGGGTGCATGTGAATTAATGGGGGTACACGCTATGTACTATTATTTTTTTTAAATCATTACCCAAATGATTTTGTATTTGTTTTTCAAATTATATTCGGGCACGTGTCCCTTATGCCCCCGCCCGTAGCCACGCAAATGAGCATTACCATAATTTTCATTAAAAATGTGATACTTCTAAATTTAGTAAAATCATCTGAGAAAATAAGTTTAAGTTTTGTATTGTTTTGAATCAAAGGCAGGCCCGTAGCCAGGGGGTGCGTCGGGTGCGTACGCACCCCCCCCCCCCCCCCCCAACTTCAGAATGATTTCGGTCTCGGGTCCACTTTTTACCGGTCTCGACCATCTAAACCAATGGTCGTGGACCTCCTTCCCCCCCCCCCCCCTGATTCTACAGCTTAACCAGTGGTCTCGGCATCGAAATGTTTTGATGACGGACACCCCCTACCCCCCCCCCCCCCCCGCCCCCCTTAAAAAATCCTGGCTACGGGCCTGAAAGGAGAACTCGTGTCCCTGCTGGAAAGGGTTCAATCAATACGATTGTATCTCTGTACAAAGTTGAACTTTTTTTGCAAATGGATGGACGGAATAATACAAGAATTCTGATCCTGGTTAGATAATTCAAATTGCCTGTTCACTTTTACATATTAATTCATTTTCTGGTGACGGTATCATGTATTTATTATAGTCATTATTTATATCGTTATCGCTATTATATAACAAACTTTCATTAAGTGTTATTTTGATCATATGTTATGACTTCTATACATTTTTCGAATTGCCTGTTCACTTTTACATATTAATTCATTTTCTGGTGACGGTATCATGTATTTATTATAGTCATTATTTATATCGTTATCGCTTTTATATAACAAACTTTCATTAAGTGTTATTTTGATCATATGTTATGACTTCTATAAATTTTCGAAACCATTCGTTTGTATAAGTGCACTAACGTTTGCAAAATCTTTCGTGTCATTTAGCAATATTGTGAATAGGAAATTGCTGAAATATGGCAGCTTATAATTTGGGATCCAAAAACTCACCATATCATAATCTGATTATAAGTAAATATAGGTAAAACAAAAATATGGCCAATTTAACTCACCATATCAGAATCTGATTATAAGTAAATATAGGTAAAACATAAATATGGTCAATTTCTAAACCATGCAAAGATATCTGATACGGCACACGACTAAAAGAGTGAAGCTTCGAGTAAATAATATTATACGTACGGAGAACCACCAAGAATATTGAATCGATATAAATACGAGGCAAGTTCATGATGTTTGTTTTGTTTAAAAAGTCTTCCACTTACCGGGAGATTGATCTCCTATAGCCACATCGGAGGACCTTGCGTGGGTTGAGGAATTATACGTACGGACCTGTGTGCCGAATCAGTCATCAAAATTATACAAAATAGTTCAATATTATTTTACCATATATATAGTTGACCTGTATAAAATGACTGTCATGACATGTACCGTTCTCATCTCTGTGTCAACATTGTTTTAATGAAATAAGAATTATACTTCCAGACCTGTGAGCAAAATCAGTCATCTTCAAAATTATTATATCATATTTATATTAAGTGGACCTGTAAATAATGGTATTCATCTATGTATATACTATGCTAAACGTAAAGATCTGTTTGTCAAAACAATCGAATTTGAAAAAGTGAAAATATACTGTATAATTATGTAATCACTTAATTGGAGCTTCTATATCGTTTCCCTTGTATACCTCGTTGAATGGGCTTATGATAATAGAAGAGTGAATTTGGTTTCGAATTTTCATATCTCTCCCTAATTATGGAGATATGAACAGATGAATGATTGAACTGTAAAGCGTTCCGGAACGCTTTCCGATTGTAGACATAATCAATGGGCAGTATGATATAACACCCGAGTCCAATTTTCACAGTTTTCTCTGAGTACGTTTACAGTGTTCTTTTGTATGAAACTTTCACACATCATTCAACAAATCGTTTGGTGATAATGAAATATATACGATTGTAATTGTATGAACATGCTCAAACATCATATTTGGAAAAATCTTGTGAAAAATAATTGATTGCTTGATAGTGTATACTTCAATTTATATGACTTTTGTATGATGATATAATATAGTAAAAACATGTTCCAAGAATATCAAAATAAACCAAAAACATAATCATAAGGAACTAGATTTATCGCAGAACATCAGAAATGTACTAAATTACATTATATTTTGTTCAAACACAATAGGATCACATCAGAAGAACTAATTTGTACTTAGAATACAAGCAATGCATCTACTAACATCAACAGGTAAGTAAGACAATCATGATGTATTTATAATGCATCGCGTAGTTATAATGTTTCCAGAACAAATTTCCAGATCAGTTTAGACGGATTATAATAGCATACGATTGTGAATTAAATGTATAATAATGTCCATACAAAAAAAAGTCATACACACCTTGATATAATATTCGTATCCGTGAAGAAGATTATGGAGTGTCATCGATATAGCAGTCTGTATACCAAAATCAAACAAAGTATATTGTTGGTCAAATATGGATTGCCCGAATAACAATCATCTAGCTTTTTAATTTCACCTGAGCAACAAAATAATGTGGGAAAAGGCAAACCACAGAGCTGCCTGAATAGTATAAAATTATACTTGTAAATTTATGATTTCGCCCGAATGTGACATTGTTTTGTCTAGTCACATGGTTTTGCCCGAGATAAGAGAGCTTTTTACCCCAATATCGACGTTTCCCCCACCCCCCCCCCCCCCCCACCCCTGCCTCGTATACGCGTATGCCACATGTATATGAAATATATCATATGTATACGAGTAGATTCGTTCTCTTTTTGTACTATATAAAGTTTTTTTTTTTTAATGAATGTCTTCATTTTTCAAAATGTTTTTTTTGTATCCTTCATAAATGTTTATTAAACCTGCAGCATTTACCAATGGTTCATCTACTTTATATTGCTAGTAATAGGGCTGTAACTAGCGGAGGGGGCACCGTCCTGCCCCCAATATTGTGTATATTTAGCGTTAAAATATCGTCATTTGTAATGATTGGAAAATAAAATAAAATAGGGGATTGGGATTGTAGCCCCCCCCCCCCCCCCAATCCCCGCCTCCATATGATTGATACGCATTTTTTTCGTATACGTATAACACAGTTTCTTTTCAGTTAAAATTTGTTATAGTGATCTTAACAATCCTTTTCAATATCAACATTTTTACAACAAAACATGCCCTATATACATACTGTAAAATGGACTGGAATTCCCCTCCCACATTGCTCGGAAGCTTCGATCTCTTAGAAACACCCCCCCCCCCCCCCCCTCACCCTACACAAAAGGGGGGGGGCGGAGGTTTTTGCTCATTGCACAACTAGGTTTAGGCTATTTATTATAACAATCAATTTAACAGTTATCAAGTGCGACATTGGTGGTATTTTATTCTATACGTATAGTACGAATACATGTAATCATGCCACTAAGGTAACTAGATGTAAATTTATACTTATCACGATATCATCATACCGTGTACGCGTAGGTTTCATCTTTTTGACAGGGTAAATAAAAGCTCGATGTCCTTCTGTCTTCGTCTTCTCTCGCGAGTCGCACGCCAAACATGTCAAAATCTACACGAGACAGATCGGATAAGATAATATATAGTACAGAAGGGGATAAACAAATCTATGATTTGTCAAATTACAACTTACCACTTCTTTTGAAGATAATAATGTTAAATGTTTGATTGTACGGTGACCATGTATTGAACAAATTAATGTTATTAAAAAGAACCTTTATATCTGCACTTTAGTTCAACATTTGGTTATAAACTTAAAGGAACTAAAGAATACAACGTATTTTGGCACTTATTCCATAGTTGATGACTTGTAAACTAGGTCTGCCGAAAAAACTCCATGAAAATAAATACAGTGATGCCAAATCTCACTTAGCAGCCAGTTTACGCCCCGCCCACATTTAGGGTCCAAAATCAGCAGCGTGATTGACATGTGATTGACAATTCATCGGCTTACGTCATCTAGAGAATTTAGAGGGGCGTCGTGTACAGAGACTATGGGGCGAAGTTCTTTAGATGACGTCACATTTTGGCGATTTAAAAGGGGCGTTCCCAGGACAATTAGATATTTACTAATGACCCAAAAATTGATTGATTTCATGGGAAATGACTGCCAAATTCTTTTTCTTGAGGAAAAATAACATACAGAGAGCCTAATTGTGAAAAATAGGCCATCTAGAAAAAATACTCCTATTTGTATCAGTCTGCAGAACTTGATTTGTAAAAAATCTTAAATTCAGGAAAATGTATTATCGGTACAGAAATTCATGCATGTACACATTTATCCAATATGTATATTCTTCAAATGCGGGTTTATATAGCGATAAGAGACTGACCACACAATTGCAATATACTATAATTATTCTCGGGCGGAAGAAAAAACAAAAACATTAAGGGATAGGTAATTTTACGAGTAAAGATTCTACTTGAATGAAGTTAGCAATCATATACGATGATATACCGTATGTCCCCCCCAAAAAATACAATCGGACTTTCTGCTACGCTAGCTTTAAAGATAATAGATCAATCATAATGCTATTTCAGGGTAAGAAACTATAACTTATTACCTACATCTTGCAGAAAACCCTATTCGATTTGCTTCAGTGGTCATCATGTTGGTCATGGAGAATGGGGATATTTGTAAATCATGTCATGGATCCGTTTCTTCCAAGTTTGACACTTGGATGCTCTTGGCACCCATATGAATGGACATATTTTGCTCACAACTGTCAGGGCAACTAACAAATGAATTCAAATTCTGTGCATACCTTTATATCAACGTTGTGTACTCGTGTGAGGTTTTGTTGTTGAAAGATGTATTGATCTCTCAGAAAAAAAAATAAGAGAAAGCCATAAAGGAGGAAGAGGTCATAATCAAGTCTTCCATGAGTTATTGATTTAATTTCTCTCTTTAATCATTCATTTTCACACCTTACCAATGTTTGCAAAACTCATAAATATGATTCTCCTTTACTTCATTTCATTCATTGTTTATTTCGTTAGTTGAAAATGAAAGGAAACAAGCAGTCACTTTCTCAAAAGATATTTTTGTGCGAGAACATAATGAACAACTTCGTATTTGTAAGGCGTGAACACAATGGACAACGCGTCTCCTTTAATACAAAACCTGGAGGGAAGGGACATCTGACATGATCTACCAAGATCCCCATTCTCCATGACCACTGAAGCAAATCGAATAGGGTTTTATGCAAGATGTAGGTAATAAGTTATAGTTTCATACCCTGAAAAAGCATTATGATTGATCTATTATCTTTAAAGTTATCGTTGCAGAAAGTCCGATTGTAATTTTTTTGGGGGGGACATACGGTATGTGAGTTACAAGGGTGACACAAAACTCCGGCGAACATTTTCCGAGGATTTAGTGACAGTTAGGATTAAACGATGTTTAAGGTATATTGGATTAAGACTTAATGTATAGCATTACGGATAGGGTTTGATTAGGGTTAGAATCGTTTTGGTTTATGAAAAGCTAATAATAACGATTGCTACCGGAGCAAAATGCCACGAAACAGGGCTGGGTTTTAATCAAAGGATTAAATAAACATTACATTTACCTGTGTGAGATGGTCTCGCCCAAGTAAGAGTAGCTTGAAGATCATAGTGTGTTCTGTTGTCCCCATCCTGAAACTGGATAGTCTCGAACGACACATTCAAACTCTGTTGATCCACCCCATCTGCATGGCGGAAGGGAATATCATCCACATTTTCAACGAGTAAAACATCCACCAGTTTGAAGAAAATAATGAACTCATTAAACAAAAATTGGCAAGCACTAATCATAAGTTGATGTCAACACTCAATGCATTCCTAGTTGATATTCCATTTGATAGAGTTTATGGTTATTCTAATAAACATTATTTTGCATCTATATCAAGCTGAAATCTTGCTTCGAATAATAACAGAGCTTGGATAAAAAAAATTAAAAAAACATTAATACAACTTTTACTGTAAATATACACTTACACATTAAGAAACATGCTCCACCCAAACCCTCTACCAAGTTCAGAGAAAATAAAAACACCAAGAACTTAATTAATATGTCCGCCATTCCGACAAGAAACTTTCGAGTTTCTGTGCTAAATGTTATAGTTGATTGCAGTAACTGGCTAAAAGCATATCTCGCTCGATATATATATATATACGAGCTACAGTGGCGTAGCTACGGGGTGGCAGGGATGCAATAAATGCCCTCATGTATGAACGTTTGCAAAAGCTTCCGAGATATGCGACAGATGTAAAAAGGCCAGTAGCCAGGGGGGGGGGGGGGGGAACGTACGCATCTCCCCCCCCCCCAAAAAAAAATAAAAAATCAGAAAGGTCCACTTTTTGCCGGTCTCGGGTCCACTTTTACCGGTCTTGGGTCCACTTTTTATCGGTCTCGACCATCTAAACCAGTGGTCTCGGTCTCGGCCACGTTCGGGTTCGGTCTAGGTCCCGTTTTTGTAAATTACGCGACCCCTTCCCCCCCCCCCCCCTTACGGGCCTGGTAAACAATAAGCACCACGGACACATATTGGGCACAATTGGACACCGCGCGGGAACATGTCCAGCACCTGCCCCGCCCCCCACCCCCCCCCCCCCCCCCCCTCCAGGTTGTCTGAGTTAACCCTGCAGCTGCAACCACGCTGCATATCTATTATACACGGTATCATTAAAGCGTCTTTAGACAAAGTTAGATGCACCACTTAACCTTATCAGTGTGTTAGCACATACTGCAGGCTATACCAATCACTTATGAAATAATAGAGGCTTTTTTTTCCTTCTTAGTAATGGAAGGTTTTAAGCGACGGGGGCACAATAAAAAAAAATAAATAAAAAAAAGCAATAGGTCATTTTTTGAAGAAAAACCATAACGAAATACTTAAGGTGTGCCGTGCCCCCCCTCCCCCTCCCCCGATAATTTCGCGTTCCCCCCCCCCCCCCCCCCACCCACCCTCGACAATCAGTCCGCCCACGCTACACCACTGAATTTTAAGTGATTAGTTCAAAGCGTAGGATACCTCCGAACTTGTATTGATCTAAACGTTTGCGGGCAGGCCTGGGTTGCACTCGAGGACGAAGTGGCGGTGGGGTGGCATTGGCGACGAAGGGCGCCTATCTTTTGATACTGCATGACTTGTATAATTTTTTTGTACCGCTCTTTATTTTTTTAGTAATGTTTAAAATACTAAGATGGAATGGAGAGCGCTTGCCATTCCATGGTTACCTTGGAATCTATGGGATTTGTTCATCATGGATAGGCCTGATATTTATGGTAAGTTGTCCGAGAGCAGTAGTTCATATTTTCGTCTTCATTAACCTAGCAAGGGCGTCGACAGCTTCTAAAAACTGGTGGGTGGGGGCATTGTGATGGTGAAGGAGTGAAACGACCGGGGGAGGGGGGGGGGGGGGGGTTACTTGATAATTATGTATTTCGAGCTATGTGATCAATGAAAGGTGGCCCTTCGGCGTTCGGGGACAGTGGACAAACAACATTCGTTAGCAGTGTTATGACAGTCTCTGGATGATGAAGCTCTTACGTTAGAGTGCATGTGAATTGGATTGCATTACATTGGATTTATTGGCATGGGCGTTGGAACATATTTTTCGACCGAGGGGGCTAAGGACCGTGCCCCCATCCTCATTTTCACCTGACACGCAATAACACAAACAAGTTATCACAATTTATAGCGGTGCCCCAAAATACTACACTTTTTATGACTTTTTCCCTTAAATATGACATGATTTTTTCCCGAAAATAACCGTGCTTTTACCCAAATATGATTTGAGTTTGGCCCGAATACTGGGAGTTGGCGCGAATATGGTATGTTTTTTGCCCGAAAGTTGGGTGCTTTTTGCCCGAACCGTTGGCAATTTTTTCTCTCAAAAATCAGCCCCCAGCACCCGCCCCCAACGCCTATGATAGCATTATTATAGGCAAGGTTGAAAGATTGCACAAATTGTTTTTATTGAATAAAAATATTTAACTAGGCATTTATTATTGTATTCGTTAAAATTAAAAGTTGAGTTTGGGCCTGTAAAGAGTACCGGGACAGTTTTGGCCAAACTGAATTTTAGTAACCAAAACCTGCACCCTTACAATACGAACTAAAAGTTAATTCCACCATGCTCGAAAGATTTACAAAATTACAAACGACTAAGTAAAAAAACCGACTAAGTAAAAAAGGGGGTTCACCCCCCCCCCCTCCCCCTTTGATAACAAAGGGCTATTTTGGGGGGTTCATACCCTTTACAAAATTGTATTGGTCTCGACCATCACAACCAGTGGTCTCGGCCCCCCGAAAACAAAGTGGTCTCGGTCTCGGCCTTGAAATTTTTGACGGATCTCGGACTTGGCTTCAAAAAATCTTCACCAACACCCCCCCCCCCCTTGAAAAATCCTCACCAACACCCCCCCCCCCTCAAAAAATCTTCACCAACACCCCCCCCCCCCTTGAAAAATCCTCACCAACACCCCCCCTCAAATCTTCACCCACACCCCCCTAAAAAAACGTGTACCGAAACTTCCCCCCCCCCCCTCGGAAAATCATCACCGCCACCCCCTCCCCCCCCCCCACGACCTCGAAAAATCTTAACCAACACCCCCTCCCCTCGAAAAATCCTCACCAACACCCCCCCCCCTCAACAAATCTTCACCCACACCTCCCCCTCCCCTCGAAAAATCTTCACCGACGGCCCCCCTCGAAAAAATTTCACCGACACCCCCCCTCAAAAAATCTTTACCCCGACACCCCCACCTAAAAAAAATCCTCACCGACACCCCCCTCAACAAAGTTGTACCGAAACCCCCCCCCCCTCGGAAAATCTTAACCGACACCCCCCCCCCCCCCCCCCCACCTCGAAAAATCCTCACCAACACCCCCCCCCTCAAAAAATCTTTACCCACACCTCCCCCCCCTCGAAAAATCTTCACCGATGACACCCCCCTAAAAAAATGTGTACCGAACCCCCCCCCCCCCCCCTTGGATAATCTTCACCGCCACCCCCTCCCCCCCCCCCCCCACCTAGAAAAATCTTCACCAACACCCCCACCCCTTGAAAAAATCCTGGGTACGCCACTGGCACTATGCTATTAAAGGGACTTAGTAACATTGTCCAAATCCTCAAAATAAAATTTTTATTCTAGAGGTTCCCTTATACCTTGTTGTATTCGTATATTACAATAAAATCATGGGACAGGTTTCGGTTTTTCAAATATCCCTTTCGTTACAAAGATATGTACGATCGAAGTATTCAGATAAGAAAAACTCCGGGCGAGTTTTTCATCCCTGTACAAAGTGAATGCAGTGAGTTAGTGAATATCACCCAATATCACTTTGCATTTTCGCTCATTACTTGGCCATGCAATGTCCATTTGACTTGAAATTTTCACACAATACCCTGTGGACATATGAGATAACAACACTACACATTGCATCAACCATTCGTCACTTTTTGCACATGTCAACAAAGTTACTAGATCCCTTTAACTGATTATTTCAATACAATAATGTAAAAGACTGATTATTTCAGAAAAATTCAAGGCCCGTCTGAACCACTGACCTCTACTAGTAGAGGTCAGTGGTCTGAACTCTATCAACCTGCTCTGCTATTTTTGTTAGTGCGCCCTCTGTTGGTAAAGTAAAATACCGTATTAAATGCGCTATCGCACAATTTGCATGCATATTTATATTGCACTGCACATATGCACACGGTAATTGTAATACCCCTATACACTACGAAAAACGTCTAATAATAAACAGTGAACTCAAGGGTAAACATCATCCAGCATGTGCACGTGAATCTGCTGATTAGGAAAAAGGAATAGCTGCATTCGATTAGACATCTTGGTGAGCCTAAATTTGTCAAATTTTCTGTGTAAATGCCTTCTAAAGTTGTATTTTCTATGTCGGGCTAGCCTGTTTGAACGAGAGAAATGCGATGTATGGTTCTTTTGTGTTGTGGTCGTGGATGGAGAGAGTGTGAGCCGCGAGTGTGTAACTTGTGTGTGGCTTGCGCCAGTGGAAGAGCATGGAAAGGAAAGATTGGGGCGGAAATATCGTGGTATGCAAGACGATAGGTTGTGTATACAGAGTAAATCAAAGGACAATGAAACCTTCAGCCTCAGGTCTTCAAAATGTACATGTAGCGAAATGGTTATGAATATTTTGTTGATAAAATAATGTAATTGCGCTAATTGGATGATAAATGACTCAGAATTAAGCCGTAATTAAAACAAATTAAACAGGTCCTCAAAACAAGGCGAAATCGATATAATCATCATCATCATCATCATCTAGACATGAGTGTAGGGTAGCCATGTAGATCTCCCGGTCATAAACACGTTGATAGCATTCCTTTGGCAAAACTATACTTTAGTAGGCTTAGAGAATTTTGGTCGCTAACTTCAATTTTCGTACTGCCCAATAAATCTAACTTATATAGCCACCACTAAATCTAACCATGTAGCCACTAAATCTGGGTTATAACCACTAAATCTGACCTAGTATAGCCACTAAATCTGACCTGTAGCCACTAAATCTGACCTATAGCCACCAAATTTAGGGTTACGTAGGGTTAGGGTTAGGGTTAGGGTTAGGGTTAGGGTTAGGGTTGAAGTTAGCGACCAAAATTCTCTAAGCCTACTAAAGTATAGTTTTGCCTTTTACTGTTTACTGTGCACAGCATGCATGGAAGTCAAACGATATCAAATTTTTTATTTAACCAAACAGTATCCAGGCCATGTTTGAAAGTGACGGCGCTGGTAGCGGTGACTAATGCCGGTGACGGTGTAGGGAGACTGTTCCATGAACTTAGTCGATAAAATAATCAGCAGCGTGTGCGTTAGCCCCTTGACTTGCAGGGGTGCACAATCAAGCTGATTTAATATTTCAGATGGACGATAAATGACTCCAAATATATGGGCATTAATTATTCCATCCAAAAGGTCTTCAAAATAAAGCGATCCCGTCGTGAGCGCGAGATGAATATCTGCCGACGTTGGACTCATGAAAACAAAAACATCTTACTGTTACTGTTAGTGTTACTGTTACATGTAGTCATGCCAATTCATCTCAAATTAAAGGATTAGACTTTCATGTAGCTTCAAATCGGAGCCATTTTTTCGATGGCAACTATGCCCACTGTAAGCCCAAATTATGCTCCAAAGATACTAAAAACGTTTGATTTGTTGAATTTTTAACGAGGAAATATTCGACTAGAAGTGACGAGAATTGTGCTCTCGTCTTTATATGTGACCGGCTATAGCAAAACCCTGCACTTGTCGGTAATTAATGTTTTGAAGAAATGGGCATTTAAGTTCTTATAATGTGTGTAAAACTTAAAAGACTGATTGTAAAATTCAAACAATCATATATCTTCGCCAATTATTGACCAAATTGTTACAAACAAAGCATCATTTTTACCGACAAGTGCAGGGTTTTGCTATAGCCGCGCCGGTCACATACATGTATTAGTAACGGCAAGCGATTATTCCAGTGTTTTCTTTCCCTGGGTTAGATAAACTGTATTATAGAAAAATTTGCATTGTCTTTAAATTGATTGGGTAAGCCATGAGGTTGCAATTCTTTATTCAATG
Source organism: Echinarachnius parma (assembly GCA_037951105.1). NCBI lineage: Eukaryota > Metazoa > Echinodermata > Echinoidea > Clypeasteroida > Echinarachniidae > Echinarachnius > Echinarachnius parma. Next base: position 45,538 of record JBAMJV010014404.1, read on the forward strand.
GTCTGGCAATTTGCATCAACGGCTGCCATTTTGACTAGCATTCTCTTCTAAGGAACCGAGACATGCCCACGGCATGACAAAAAAAAAAAGATAATGATGTTTGACTGACCATGCTGATCAAGAAAGAAAATAATCCTTCCAATGCATGGATTCATGACTGGGTGCTTTACACATTGTCAACCTTGCATGCATTTGTCGGTTTAAAAAAAAGGCAATTTAAATGGACAGTTACAGTATATATAATATATACAGTGTTACTATTTACAAGCACAATCATTTTATACATGATTGAGATTGAGACAAAAAGCAATTAATGTGTAGTATATACCCCATGAAATAGAAAATTTGCTAAATTATCCAAGACAAAAACAAAACATTTAAAACACAAAAAATCCATCAGGCATCAGCTATTGAAAGATCAATAAAACATTTCTGTTTGGGGGGATACTTTGCATTTCATGTGACTCCAATTATGCACCGTGCATTAACGTATATTATAGAATGGGTTGATAAATCCCTGCAATCTGATTGGTTGAGAGCAAAATTTGTGCAGACAATTAATTGTACTGGATGCATGAAAAGTCATGCGTCCGGTAAAAAAAACATGCGTCCGGTAAAAATTTCATGCGTCCGGTAAAAAATTTCATGCGTCCGGTAAAAAAATCATGCGTCCGGTAAAAAATTTCATGCGTCCGGTAAAATTATTTCATGCATCCGGTAATTTTTCTAATTTTTAATTTTTTGACTTTTTTGGGGGCGTAACAATGCCCATTCTATAAAACAGATGATGCGCAAGTTTATTTCGTGGGTCAGTGGAATTGTTTGCATGCGGTAATTATGGAAACTAGTCTAAACCCACTCGGCTTCGCCTCGTGGGTTTAACAGTTCCATAGTTACCTTGTGCAAACAATTCCTACCGACCCACTCATACCTGCGCATCATTTGTATATTATGTCAAGTTACAAAATGTAAACAGATTCTGGAAACCAAATCATAGTATTAATTAGCTATTTGGGAGATTAGACAAAAAAAAAAAAAAAAAACATGTTTAGCGTCCTGCTCTTTTGAAAAAAGGAAGGAGGCCCTTTTTTTTTTTTTTTTTTTTTTTGGTGGTTGTTTTAAATCAAAACTTGGACTTATAAATGACTACAACCAATACATCGCGAGTTTATTTAGCGACTGCATGCAGCGGCATGCATGCAATGAGCCGCTGTTTCACACATGCACAGGCGCCAGGGCACGAATACTCGATCGCATCCATAAAGTACGTATTTAGACCATTTCCACAGCACAGTTACAGTGGCGAATGAGTCCATATTAAAAGTACGATCTTTTTCAAAATCATTTTTTCCCCAAAAAAAATCACGAAATTTACATTTTTTTTTGGATTTTTCACAACAAAAAAAAAGAAAAGAAAAAGCAGGCGGCCTCCAAAAAGGAAGCGGGCGGGGACGCTAAACATGTATTTTTTTTTTTTTTGCCATCCATCCTACATGTAATCTGCTTGATACTGATAGGGCCTCATATTGTTTTTGTGTACGTACATGTACATGTGGTGTCAGGAGTGAATGCAAATACATGATCAGTTCTATATCAATTGGTTCTTTTGTGCACACTCCTTATGGTAGAACTAGTTAGGTCGAAGGTCAGATACTTTTATTGTATCCCCCCCAGCATACTGCTGGGGGATACTTTGGATTCAGCAGCGTTACGCCGCCGCCGCCACGTCAGATTCTTGTGTGCGCTCTAACTGCCACATTCCTTGACGGATTTCTTTCAAATCTTGTATGGAGGTGTATCTTGGTATAATCTACACACCTATACTTTTTGGTGATGCTGCCCCCAGTGTTCAGTCTTTTATAGGGTAAAAGGCCATATTTCTGTGGATGGTTTGTGTGCGCTCTATAGGCCACATTTCTCAAGGGATTTTGTTCAAATTTTGATTGAAGGTGTATCTTGGTAGAATCAACACGCCTATAGATTTTGGTGATGCTGCCTCCAGTGTTCCGTCCTTTATACATGTAGGGTCAAAGGTCATTTGTGTCTTGTGCACTCTTACTGCCACATTTCTTGACAGATTTCTTTCAAATTTTGTATGGAGGTGTATCTGGTATAATCTACACAGTACACACCTATACTTTTTGGTGATGCTGCCCCCAGTGTTTCGTCTTTTATAGGGTAAAAGGCCATATTTCTGTGGATGGTTTGTGTGCGCTCTGCTGCCAGTGCTGGGGGATACATTCACCTCGCGCGGCAATGGACATTTCTAGTTTGTCAGTGTTTGTATTGTGGTTCTCTCTACAGATGATCTGCTGAATGAAGGTACCCAGCATACCCCATGGATTTTCCCAGAGACTGAAGATGAAATTGGATCAGAGCATGTTGTGAAGAAAAAAAAATTTTGGCTTCACCCTTTAATCATATTTTTATATTAAAAATTACTTACTTACCAGAAATATTGTTTCATATTTTGGTTCTCTTTGATACAGATGATGCATCTGCTCCAGGAACCCAGCAAGCCATCTATAGACTGAAGATGAAATGAACACCATTGGCATTGGATTGCAACATGATGTGAACACTTGTTTCGGTGCTTCAACCTGAGTCAAAGAGACCCGTGCAGCAGCCATGAGTGGGCTGAACTACAAAGCAGTGGATGCTGCCATGGGACAGAATGCAGCCGAGTACAACCAGGGCTTGGACTCCCAGGAGAATGGGTTCCTCATGCCAGGGCAGCAGTTGTCTCACCCGGTGTCGGACGCAGGGAATAAAGCGCCAACCGCATGCCAGAGGGATCCGGAGGGTAATTCCAACTTTCAAACGTCAATGGACCCTAGTCAGAACATTGGTGTGAGTGCTAGCGCGCCTGCCATGATGAGCCCCGGCATAAACTCTAGTGTAACATCACCCAATGCAAGCAATGATCATAGTTTAGGTCTTGGTGGCACGAAAGTCGCTGTGCCCAACCCTGCTTTAAATGCATTGAACCTCGGCCACAGCGCTGATGTCAGTCTCCAGCAGAGGATGGATACGACTCTTAACTCTAGTCACCAGCAGCAAGTAGACCCGTCAAGAGGCATGAACAATATGGTTGCTTATGATCAAGAGGGGCTGGCGGAAGGTGAGGTGGTGGAGCACCCGCCCCAAAACCTGTTTGACACCAAGAGCAGCAATCCCATCCTGGTGCGGGGCAGCTGGCAGTGGATGTGCAACCAGTGCCCCAAGAGCTACACCAGCAAGAGCAACCTGATCGCCCACCTGCTGGACCACTGCGGCATCAAGCCTCACATGTGCATGGCCTGTGGCAAGAGCTTCAAGCAGGTCGCTCATCTCAACACACACAGGGTAAGTTAATTAATAATAATCAATGATAATATAATAGTAAAACATGTCTTAGTGGCCACCTGTCTAGAAATAAGAAAACTATGGTTTTTTGGAAATATCCATTTATTTCTACGAGTGACTCAAATTGGCAACGCACTCTGGGAAAGTTGTGGACTACTCCCCATATGTACACAAATGTTTTTTTTTTTTCAATTTTCTCAAAAAATATGTTCAACAATTTTGTAGAATAAATTTATACACCACATATATGAGATTGGGGAATGGAAAAGTGTGACTATGAAGAAAACTTGAAAAATGGGAACATTTGTGTACAAAACATATCAGGGGAGTAGTCCACACAGTTTAATATAAGAGTGCGTTGTCAATTTGAGTTCCCCATAGAAATAAATTGACATCTTTAAAGAGCCATAGTTTTTGTCGAGCCCACCGTAGGTGGAGGGGAGACTAAGGGATCCAAATTGCGTCCGTCCGTCCGTCCGTCTGTCTGTCTGTCCGTCTGTCCGTCCGTGACACTTACACAAATTTGAATTACTTTCCAATTGTGTATCTGTTTGTAACCAAACTTGATTGGTAGATGCCCTATACCGGCCTCCATGATATGCTGGGGGCAAAGGTCACATAAGGAGGTCAAAGGTCAAATGAGGGTCAATGTGAAGTTCTTGGCGTAAGAGTCTATTAGGGTCGATAACTTTCCAACCCTGCATCTGTTTGTAACCAAACTTGATTGGTAGATGCCCTAGATACCGGCCTCCATGATATGCTGGGGTCAAAGGTCAAATGAGGGTCAATGTGAAGATTTTGGGGTAAGATTAGGGTCGATAACTTTCCAACCCTGCATCTGTTTGTAACCAAACTTGATTGGTAGATGCCCTATACTGGCCTCCATGATATGCTGGGGTCAAAGGTCACATAAGTAGGTCAAAGGTCAAATGAGGGTCAATGTGAAGTTTTTGGGGTAAGAGTCTATTATGGTCGATAACTTTCCAACCCTGCATCTGTTTGTAACCAAACTTGATTGGTACATAGATGCCCTATACCGGCCTCCATGATATGCTGGGGTCAAAGGTCAAATGAGGTCCAATGTTGCATGAATGCGCGCAAATGGGCGAGACACTTTACGGCTATCGCCTTGTCTTGTTTCTTGCCTGATTATGCTCTAACTTTCAGAGATTATTCCTCTTAATCTCTTCAAGTTTATGAAAGCAACATTTCGCATGGGTTTCATTGTCCTAATCTTATTGATATTGTATACAAATAAAACAGTGAGGGAAGTGTTTTTATTGGCTAATTTTGAAAATTTAAACCTAATTTATTTTTGTTTCATCAAGAGTAATTTCCAGGAGATTAAAATTGTCTACAAACCTGTGGCAATGAGTCATAGAATGTTCGCGCCCTTTTGGGGGCCATGATGTAAAACTTTCATACATCACTCAAGTACACCACAGGTTCAACACATTTCATCAACCCTCTGTTCGTGTTTTCATGTGACAACATACATGTATATTAAATAATTTGCCTTATCCCAACATAAATAAACACCGAATGTTCAGTGCGTGTTTGAGCCGCTGTGAAAAAATATCACAGGCGGACTCGGGTAGGAATCGAACCCACAACCTCCTGATTACTAGACAGGCGTCATACCACTAGACCACCGAGATTGCCCGATGGTTATGGCTGGTTCGATTCACATAATAGCAGTAGGTACTGCGTTAATTTATCAATAAATGATTCTTAGGTTGGGTAATTTGATTATATTAAATAATTTGCCTTATCCCAACATAAATAAACACCGAATGTTCAGTGCGTGTTTGAGCCGCTGTGAAAAAATATCACAGGCGGACTCGGGTAGGAATCGAACCCACAACCTCCTGATTACTAGACAGGCGTCATGCCACTAGACCACCGAGATTGCCCGATGGTTATGGCTGGTTCGATTCACATAATAGCAGTAGGTACTGCGTTAATTTATCAATAAATGATTCTTAGGTTGGGTAATTTGATTATATTAAATAATTTGCCTTATCCCAACATAAATAAACACCGAATGTTCAGTGCGTGTTTGAGCCGCTGTGAAAAAATATCACAGGCGGACTCGGGTAGGAATCGAACCCACAACCTCCTGATTACTAGACAGGCGTCATACCTCTAGACCACCGAGATTGCCCGATGGTTATGGCTGGTTCGATTCACATAATAGCAGTAGGTACGGCGTTAATTTATCAATAAATGATTCTTAGGTTGGGTAATTTGATTATAATTTGCCTTATCCCAACATAAATAAACACTGAATGTTCAGTGCGTGTTTGAGCCGCTGTGAACAAATATCACAGGCGGACTCGGGTAGGAATCGAACCCACAACCTCCTGATTACTAGACAGGCGTCATACCACTAGACCACCGAGATTGCCTGATGGTTATGGCTGGTTCGATTCACATAATAGCAGTAGGTACTGCGTTAATTTATCAATAAATGATTCTTAGGTTGGGTAATTTGATTATATTAAATAATTTGCCTTATCCCAACATAAATAAACACCGAATGTTCAGTGCGTGTTTGAGCCGCGGTGGTCTAGTGGTATGACGCCTGTCTAGTAATCAGGAGGTTGTGGGTTCGATTCCTACCCGAGTCCGCCTGTGATATTTTTTCACAGCGGCTCAAACACGCACTGAACATTCGGTGTTTATTTATGTTGGGATAAGGCAAATTATTTAATATAATCAAATTACCCAACCTAAGAATCATTTATTGATAAATTAACGCAGTACCTACTGATATTATGTGAATCGAACCAGCCATAACCATCGGGCAATCTCGGTGGTCTAGTGGTATGACGCCTGTCAGGAGGTTGTGGGTTTGATTCCTACCCGAGTCCGCCTGTGATATTTTTTCACAGCGGCTCAAACACGCACTGAACATTCGGTGTTTATTTATGTTGGGATAAGGCAAATTATTTAATATAATCAAATTACCCAACCTAAGAATCATTTATTGATAAACATACATGTACATGTATGTACTTACTCGATCCCCTTTGAATCACGTACACGTAGAATTTTATAATCACATTGTGGTATTTAACAATTTGTATTGTTCCTTGAACTCTACCAAATGCAGGTTATCCACACCGGGAGACGCAAGCACGTGTGTCCAATCTGTGGACGGGGCTTCAACCAGAGAGTTCACCTCAAACGGCACATGGTTACCCACAACATCAACGTAGCCTGCACGTGTGAGCTGTGTGGTCGCAAGTTCGCCTTCCCCTCTGAGTTGCAGTTTCACCACAAGAAAGTACACAGGAAGCGCAGCGGCCCACCAAAGAAGAACAAAATGGCTTCTAATGATGTAGAAAACTTTCAACATTTCAATGCTTCAGCAGACATGAATGCTATGATGGCATCGCAGGGACAATCCATGGGACCTTACCCACCACCGAGGATAAACAGACAAATGTACCCACCCATTGGAAAGAGACGCGGAAAAGCTAAGAGGGCGCATAATTTACCGTCCCAGATGCCATATGGTAGTATGCCATCTGGACATCCAATGAGAAGACCTTCGAATGACCACCTGCCCATGTCTCCTGATCACATGACAGGTGCTGGAGATCAATTACCATTCAGAACCAATCAAATGTCACCTAGGACTGGTCATACATCTCCCAGAAATAACCAGATGTCCCCCAGGAGTGAAAGAACATTATCAAAAGATGAATTCAATAAACAATTTCCACAGGGAGGTGAGCAAGGCTCTATGAGTCAAGATCAAACCTCGTTAAGGAGTGACCAAATCTCTCCAAGACAGGAGGGCACGCCATCAAAAAATAATCAAATATCCCCTAGAAGTGAGCACTTCAGACAGTCCTATGATCATGAACCAGGCCCCTCACAGTCACCCAGAGGTGCAGAACAAGGACATCATGATGATGGGCTTCTTCCCGCAGAGCTGTTCCAGCCGGAGCTTGTCCATCCTGATGCAGGCAAATCAGCAGTCTTTCAACCTGAAGCCATGGAGACATTACGATTTCAGCCAAGATCCCATCCTGTAGGACAGCGTCCCAGACGTGGACCCCATCAAATGCAAGCCAGGAGTTCCTCGAAGAAGAAAGGTGCTCCACTCAAACCTGAACTGACCTGTCATGAGTGTGGTCGGCAGTTTGCATTCCCATTTGAGTTGCGGGATCACCTTGCTAGGCACCGGGATGTTAGGCCGTATGTTTGCACAGAATGTGGGCACCAGTTCTTCAAGGAGCATCATCTCAAGCAACATCAGCTCATACACACAGGACTTAAGCCTTACAAATGTCACATCTGTGACAGAGCGTTTGCACTGAAGGCAAACATGATGCGACACACAAAACTGCATGTGAACAACAGGCAGTTCAAATGCCAGGTATGTGACAAGTCATTTACGCAGAAGCAGACATTGAGTAACCACATGGTGATCCACAAGGACGAGAAGCCTTTCTCGTGCACCATGTGTGGTAAGAAATTTAGTCGCAAGGTGAATCTCGACAGCCACGTGTATCTGCACTTTGGGAACAAACCATTCAAGTGCTCTATTTGTGGAAGTAAATATAATAACAAGGGGAATCTGAAGAGACATGTCAAGAACAAGCATGGTATGGATGCAGACTTGATATCTGATGGGGAGAGGGAGGAGAACGAAGGTGAGGAGGTTGCAGGAGGAAGTCAGCAGGATTTGGGGAAAGAGGTGGCTGATGAGGAGCCAGGCAAAGTAGAATCCCCTGAAGCAGAAGACGATGGGGAAGAGGAGGAGGAGGATGAAGATGAGGAAAATGAGGATAACACTGGAGAGCAGAGCAACGATAATGATAATAATAGTGATGAGGGAGGTGAAGAACCAACAACCAGTCAGCAAGTGTATGAGGATAATCAGGTAGCGAGTGACGTGACACTGGAAGATGCTCAAAGCACTTCTGTTCAGAAGGAGTATGAAGAGCAACAAACTGTTAGGAATTCACAAAACTATGAACATTCTCAAGCAAGCAATAACCAGCAAACGTATGCGAGTCAATGTGCAGTAAATCAAGGCAGCTTAGAGCATGCAGACCATCCTGTGAGCCACACGCGCCCAGTAAGTCAAAGTAGTTTTGAGGGTCCTGAACATTCTGTTGGTTTACAGCGTCCAATCAGTCAGGGGAGTTTTGAAAGCCCTGAGCAGTCTGTGAATCTCCAGCGTCCGGTGAGTCAGGGAAGCTTTGGGACTCCTTCGGACCATCCTGGAATTCAGCAGCGTCCAATCAGTCAACCCAGCTATGAGGACCCAGTTCGGACGCTGAGCCAGCACCAGCATTTCCATGATCGCGAAAGTGCCCTGGCTCATCGCGACTTTGTGAGCCAGGATCCAAGCAGGCAGCAGGGTTACCGTGACCAGGAGCAGCCTCGTAATCCGGAAGGCTTCAGAAATCGTACCTACCTTCGCCAGCCGATCTATCCAGATCATGAGCGTTCAGTGATAGCAGAAAATTTCAGGACACCGGATCTGACGCACAGTCAGACCACTTATCAGGAGCACGTCCAAGGTCTGAATCCGCGCGCCTATGTCAGCCGTGATATTGTGCGTCAGCCCTTGTACCAGGACCCAGGTCGGGCTGAGGGGCTTGCGCCATATGGAACCAGAGAACCTTACCCAGCATTCCATGGCCAACCAAGCTACCCAAGGCATCCTTATCATCACGTGGAGAGATTGAAGATAGAACAAGGGGAAGCTATGGTACCGCAAAGTAGTTTACTGATGCACCCACATATGGGAATGCCAATGTGAGTTTACTGCATGTTTTGCGACTTTTCATTTTAACAAAGGAAACAAATTATATGACTCGTGTCATAATGTAATCATGGAAGCTGTCACCCCTTTTTCTACAGTATGTGTATTGTTTAAGTCTATAATCAACAAGACTTCATTTTAAAATGAACATAATTTTGTTTTCACTTTAAAGAAATCAGGCAGCTTCGTATTATATACGTATTTATATGTATACCCTCTGTGTTCAGAATAAGTTATTTTTGCTGGTTTTGAATTTGAAGATAAGTTTACAAATTGTAATCTTGTTTAAAGGAAGTTTTTCTTGCTCAATAATTGCAAGGCTTAATTCTCTGAGGGATATGTTTTTATCTGTACAGCAAGTGTCATCATGTGTGATAAATTATCAACATTTTATCAGTGGTAAAAGTGAAAATTAGGTTAAAAATGAATATAATTGTTGTTGGTATGCAGGACATTTATTTAGGTCAAATGGGAAGTTTTGCTGATTATGTTTTGGGGTAATATATGTCGTGACTGGTCAAATTACAAGAACTGAAATTACCAGAAGTTTGGGCAAGTATGTAAAAGGCAGTCATTTAATCTCCTTTCAATTTCGTACTAACTTGATATTATTACATGTCCTATTAGAATAACAAATTTTGGCTGTGTTATGTTGATAATGTATGGATCATAATGACAGGGCATATATTGTACATGTACATGTACATTTATCAATGTGTATATAAGGAGGGCAAGGTTTGACTTATTTATTGAAAATGACATATAATCAATTATTTATTTTGTACGTTGTGTCATTAATTTGTATTGAAGAATCTTACATTTTAATAGACAAGATATCAAACAAATCTCCAGAAATTTGTACCAAATCACATTATGTTGGAAGAAAAAATGATGCGAGTTTGAAGAAAGTGCTAAAAAGTGATCCATTAACTTTGTCAAATCCAACCAAATCACTTGGAGCTTTCACACTTCTAGTGTTTCTTGTCTGGCCTATGGTAACAGACGAATCAAATAGGTTTAGATTTTTCAAATGTCTCCCTAATTATGGAGATATTTGAGATTGTATTTAAAAGGGTTCCAGAATGCTTTTCGATTGCAGTCAACCTAAGTATCAGAATTTGGATACTTAGATGAGTTCTTACAATGATATTGGTATATGATTGTGGTCTTAAAAATCACTTTTGGAAAAATCCCGTAAAGTTAATGGATCACTTTAAATCCTAAGTACAATGTACATCTATTTGTAAATATCACGATGAAAATCTACCACCAAAAAAATACTGCCCCACATTATCATATTCATGTAAGTGTTTTTATTAACACATGATCTCTTGCATCATTTGTTTTAGATAAAGTTTTCCTGGTCCAGGCTACAGGTATATAGCATTCCTGAAGAAAATCTAAACCATTTTTTCCCCCCACAATTTTATTACAAGTACTCAATAATTATCTTGTACAGTGGCATAAATGTGCTGCTAGGACCATGGGCCTCGATCACATTTTGATATTGACCGACAAGTGCAGGGTTTTGCTATAGCCTGTCACAAATGTTCAAATTTTAAAAAATGGATGGCGCTGACTAAAATATATTTTTCTTGTACACGTAACAGATTGATCATGTTATTTTCGGTCACGGACAGAAGGGAATATTGCTATAATAAATTGTCTACAATTTAAGGATTTGTGTGCATTATGAATGTATTACCACATGATGTGGAGAAGCATTATGTACATTGAAATGAAACCCACAGTACATAATAATGTTTTTAGCTCATGTTACATACATGTATCTTTACTTTTAATGCACTACAGTGGAACCTCGTTATAGTGAGGACCATCGGGACCATTATCAGAGGGTATTGTTATATATTTATTTGAGCTCTTTATAATGAGGTTCCACTATACTGTGCATATGTACTGTGTTCTTCAAGAATTATGAATGCCAAATATAAGGCTGATAATACTGAATTGAAATAAAATGTACTTAAGCTACATGTACATCAAAAGTCTTTACTCATTTATTCCAAGTAAATCTCGGGATTGCTTTTTAAGTTTTGTACATGGCCGGGTACGGTAGTCGTAAATGTTCAGAAGTTAAAGTAATAGTACATAAACTTGCCTTATCACATAACGAAGTAGCGCTCAGTTTTGCCCACCATTGGCAGGAAGTTGTGTGATGATACAAAATGATGATGATGAGCATACTTAGCTTTGATCGCACAGACTTGGGCAATTAATTTACCTTATTTGTTTTTACTTGGCCATTTTGCATCTTAAGTTAATTATGTTCCTAAGCAGCTCTAAAAGGTGCACTCAACTTGACCGAAGATCAATAATTCAGGAAGCTTTTTAGAGCTTAGAACTGATATTGTGTATGTGTGTAATACTAGTACATGAATTTGTTTGTTTGTGTGTGTTTGGTTTGTGTGTGACTGTGCGTGCATGTGTGTGTGTCACTGTTTTTGATTGTTTGTTTAAAATTTCATGATGTGAAAACATCTTAAAAGCAAATGATACCTGAAGTTATAAGATAATCTTGAGTTCTGGTAATTATAGTTTAACATGATCATAGATTACACCAACAAAGCAAAGATTTGATTTAGATGTTGATTTATTCCTTACATGTAAGTGTCCAAATAGGAAATTCCCACTGTGCATGTATCAAGATATCATACATTATACAATATCTATACAAGAAACAAATTCTTCATCTTGAATCCTATACAACAGCATATTGTGATGTGCCCTAAATTGCAATGTTCAGTTCCACATGGTCATATCCATGTATAGTGTGCACATAGTCTTAATTTGTGAAGTTGAATAATTGTAGTTCACTTAATTAACTGTAAGCTTCCACAAAATCCACAAATCCAAAACATTTTCCCTGGAAAGAGTAACATTACCAGTTTTCAATGTTATCGCTATGTGTCTACAAACAATAATAATACTAATAATAAATGTTTCTTTTATAGCGCAGTTCAAAACCGGAGGAATTCTCAATGCGCTTTACATGATAAAACTTATAATCTACATTTTACATCAATCTACATCAAATTATTATTTACTATGCCAACTGGAATTGTAAACATTGTCCAACATTGAGTATGGTAGATTGGCTTTGATAATTAAGTTTCACACAACATTAATGTGTTCTTGAGTCTTGACACAGTTTAAGCTTGCAGAACTTACATGTTTGTGTAGGCATATAATTCTTTTTAAAAACAATCAAATGTACAAAAATGTATAATTTTATCAAGCTAGCATGAAATTGGTAAAATTATGATTTAAAAGGCAGAATAATTAATGTACAATTTATATTTCATATGGCTGGCATGAAAAGGGTAACAATTGTGAAAGATACCAGACTAGGCATAATCATATGAGCATGTTGGAATATAATGTACTATCAATACAGCACAGTCTGTATCATAATGAAATGCATTGCATACTACAGAAATGAACGAGTGGAGAAAAGATGCACAGTATGTACGTGTACAAAGAGATAAGGATGGAGGGGGAAAAAGAGTGAAATGGCTTGAATAGGAAGAGATCGTCTATTCTGATAGCTGTCTGCGTCGCTCTGCTGGCTCGTCCTTCATCTAAATGTCATCTAATGGAAGGGAGGATGACGGGCTGGAGAGGAAATTCAATAGATGGAGGGATTACTTAAAGGTATAGTGCGCACGATAGATGGGGGATGAATTAAAGGGGTAGTGCGCAATATAGATGGGGAGATGAAGAGGATGCCCACAATAGGTGAAGGGATAATGCTCAAAATTAAAACGGAATTCAAACATGGAAAACTAACGGGAACACTGGTATTATAAATCATGATTTCCTTTTGGAAGAGAGTATTGTACCGAAAGTAAATACAGCAGATGGAGGGATACTTCAAAAGTTTATAATTATTATATAGAATATTGTTAGTTTAACTTGAATGTAAAGTTTAATTTGCCCTTTTAGGCTTTTGTACTTTGAAAATGAACTGTGATATCTATTATACCTTATACGTATTATGTTTTTAAATTAATGAAGTATGCTTATTATTTTTTATCAATTTACGGGAAGTTTAATTTGTTTCTTGTTACATTTTAACTTTTAATAAACTGTAAATGGGCTGTTTTTCAAAGGGATATTAAAATACTGGGTATATGGAAGTCAGTATTATAGAAGGATAAGGTGATAGTTAAATCAGAATTGAATAATTTGAGAATATAGACACACGATACATACTACAAAGAGATAAAACCTTTATAAATTATATAAAGGGGGAGAAATTATTTAAATATATCTCAAAGAGATCGTCTATTCTGATAGATAGCTGCATGTCTGCGTCGCTCTGCTGGCTCGTCCTTCATCTAATGGAAGGGAGAATGGCGGGCTGGAGAGGAAATTCAATAGATGGAGGGATGACTTAAAGGGATAGTGCGCAAAATTTAAAGTACGGACATTTTAAAGTTTCAAGCAGAAGATGCTTTGTATATAAGAGAGTATAGATTGAAGTAAATGCAATATAAAGAAAATAGAACATAATTATTCAACTTATATTTTGTATCGAAATAATATTCTGATTATATTATGAATTTATAATTTTGATTTATAAAATATGACAGAGGAGGAATAGAAATTCAATATTATGGAAATGGAACACTTTACATTGAGTAAAGTATACTATTAATTGTCAGAAAAAAAGGAAAAAGACAGGAGGATTCGAAAGGATGCTGAAATTTTGTTTAAATATAACAACTTGGCAGCCAAACTATACATCTACCAACTGAATATGCATGATCTGTTAAATTAAAGCATTCTGAAATTCATTTGTTTTATAACCTTTTTAAGGCCAAAACAAAAAACACTTCCCTTTAAAAATAAAAAAAACCTCGAAAGAGGAAGGGACGCGATGAGAGGGAGAGGGATCGCTTCGTTGGCAAGGTAATGACACTAGGCGAGGCAGAAATAGAACACGGAAAGGAAGATAGAGAGGGGAGGAAATACGGATTGAATGCGTGAGCGGGAGAAAAAGAAAAGAAAAGAGGGTGTATTGTAATATCTGGAGAGTCAGTGAACATGATGAAGAGAGAGAGAGTAATGAAAGACGGAGAAGGAGAGTGTAGAGAAGAGAGGGATAGAGGGAATATATCGGGGGAAAGGCCGGATATAGGGAGAGAAACAAGACAGAGAAAACCACAGACATAATACAAATTTAAAAAACGGGGGATGAGAGAAGAATTGGTCGCTTCTGGCAAGTACTAGGCATGCAAGGCATGCAAGGCGAGACAGATAGAGAGGGGAGGAAATATGTACTGAAAGTGAGAGTGGAAACAAGAAAAAGAGAATTAACTATATGGAGAGTCAGAAAAATAATTAATAGAGAAACTAAAAGAGTTGAAGAAATTTAGATAATGTACAGAAGAGGAGGAAAGGGATAACATGAAGGGACGGGGCGGGGGCAAGATACTTGAGCAGTTAGGATAGGTCTGGAATAGAGCGATAGTTCCCTGACTAAGAAGAGAGAGGGAGAGAGCGGGAGAAAAAGAAAAGAAAAGATAGTGTAATATCCGGAGAGTCAGTGAACATTGAGAGGAGAGAAGCTAAAAGAGGCGAAGAAAGAGATTGTAGAGAAAAGAGGGATATAGGAAATATATCGGGAGAAAGGAACAGAGAAAGCTCACTGAAATAAGAGATGTTTGGCGGGGGGGGGGGGGGGGGGGAGAGAGAAGAATTGATCGCTTCTCGGGAAGGTAATCGCAGAAATATAGAACACAAAACAGGAAGATTATTATAGAGAGGCGAGGAATTACGGATTGAACCGTACGTACGTGGGCGAAGAAGAAAGAAACATGATTGTGGTGAGAAGAGTCAGATGAGAGAGAAACCAAAAACAGATGAAGAAAGGAAATTTATAAGAAGAGAGGGATAGATGGAATGAAGATAGCAGGAGGGGGGGGGGGGACACTTAGAGAATAGGAATGGAGAGATAGAAAGCCACTGAAATAAGAAGAGAGGGGGAGGGGGTGGAAGAGGGGTCGCTTCCTGGCGAGGTAATGTCATGCACCATAAGAACGGGTAGAAATCGAGCACTGAAAGGATAACAGAGAGGAAAGGAAATACAGTCTGAATGCGAGAGAGGAATGAAGATAAAGATGTTCGTGATATATCTGGAGAGTCAGAAGAGAGATGAAGAAAGATAGTATAGAAGAGAGGGGTAAACATAGTGTGACAGAGGGAATGAGATAAAGAGATAATTAAGATGGATACAAGGAGGGTGGAGGGGGTTACACAGAGAGACAAGAAACTTAGCATGCATATATATCAGGTAGCAATAGAGGGATAGAAAGACATTAAACAAGAGGGAAACTAAACTAAAAACAGATAAAGAAGAGGGCTGATTCACCAGCAATGCAATGACACTTTTAGATAATTCAATGCAGAAATAGATATAGAGAAATATTGAGACTGATGGAAATGATTATGTTATGAAAGTAATGGAGGAAGATAAGAGGGAACGACACTCAATTAACAGGAGAATAAAGACGAAACTGAGTGAGAATAATTAGGGAGGGAGGGGGAGACAATCTGAGGATGCAATGCGACACAAATAAATGAGAAAGGAGAAAGGACAATCATGAGAGTGAGATCATGATGCAGAAAGG
>JBAMJV010014405.1:0-18302 GCA_037951105.1 Echinarachnius parma
CCTTTAAGCGCTATGGAACATAATTCATGTATTTAGAGCTTATATATTAGAAGTTATGTTATTATTATAACCTTGGCCTTGGGCGTGAGTCCGTGTGCGTCGCCCCACATTGTCGTGTCCTTGGTTTTGATAACAGATTTGTCAATAGAGATGGAAATAGTGGCGTAGCTAGATCCCCTGATAGCAGACTGGACGTCTTTATGACGTCTTAATTTGGTCGTAAACTGGTAAACACGTCATATGTCGTACAAACGATCAGAATACGACGTCATTATGACGTATTTTAAAGACTCATTTTTGACATGATGAACTTGTGTCGTATAAAAGACGTAAACTTGACGTGTCATTATAACATCTTTAAACGACCATTTTTCCACTATTTATTTTTGTCGTAGGAAAGACGTAAAAACGATGTGTCATGTATAACGTCGTTCAAAGACCATTTTTCAGAATGTATTATTGTGTCGTATAGAAGACATGGTAAAGACGTCTTTATAATGTCGTTTAAAAGACCATTTTGCGCATACGGGTTTATGTCGTATCAATAACGCTATAAGAGACGTAAGTTTGACGTCTTTTCAAGACCAATTTTTTGCCATCATTTTTTGTCGTATAGGACGACCTTCTTTTACTACGGTCATTTTGACGTCTCTTCAAAGACCAGTTTTTCCAATTTATTTTGTATCGTATAAAAGACGTTACAACAACGTCTCTTATTACGTCTTTCAAAGACCTTTTTTTAAACTATTTATTTTGTCATAAAAACGTCTTAAAATTGACGTCTTTATGATGTCGTTTAAAGACTATTTTTTGCCATTATGGTTTGTGTCGTACGACGACCGTTAATACGACGTCATTATGATGTGTTTTCAAGACTAGTTTTTTTGCCATCATTTAATGTCGCGTATGGACGACCCTTTTTACAAACGTCATTGTGACGTCTTTCAAAGACCTTTTTTCCAATGCTTTTTCGTCATATTAAGGATGTAAGAACGACGTTCCATTATCACATCAATAAAAGATCATTTTTAAGTATTTATTTTGTAGTATAAAAGACGTTATAATGACGTCTTATGATGTCTTTGAAAGGACCATTTTAACATTAAGGTTTGTGTCGGTACGGACAACGTTTTAAGACGTCATGTTTACGTCTTTTAAGTGGACTATTTTTGCCATCATTTTTGTCGTATGGACGCCCTTTTTACGACGTTAATGTGACGTCTTTCAAAGACCACATTCAATTGTTTTTTGTCGTATGGAAGGACGTAAAAATGCACGTTAATGCACTTACGTCATTTAAAGATCACCTCTTTTCAGTATTTATTTTTGTCGTATAGAAGACGTAACAACGACGTCTTATGATGTCTTTGAAAGACCATTTTAGCAATTAAGGTTTGTGTCCCTACGGACAACATTATTAAGGACGTCATTTTGACGTCTTTTCAAGACTATTTTTTGCCATCATTTTTTGTCGTATGGACGACGCACTTTTACGACGTCATTTTGAAGTCTTTTCAAGACTAGTTTTTTGCCATCATTTTTTTGTCGTATGGACGACCTTTTTTACTACGTCATTTTGACGTCTTTCGAAGACCATTTTTTCACTATTTGATTTTGTCATAAAAAACGTCTTAAAATTGACGTCTTCAAGATGTCTTTTAAAGACCCATTTTTGCCATTATGGTTAGTGTCGTACGACGACGTTAATATGACGTCATTATGATGTGTTTTCAAGACTAGTTTTTGCCATCATATAATTGTCGTATGGACGACCTTTTTACACGTCATTGTGACGTCTTCAAAGACCATTTTTTTTCCAATGGGTTTTTTGTCATATTAAGGATGTAAAAACGACGTCATTTATCACGTCATTAAAAGATCATTTTTAAGTATTTATTTTGTAGTATAAAAGGCTTTATAATGACGTCTTTATAATGTCTTTGAAAGGACCATTTTTGCCATTAAGGTTTGTGTCGTACGCACGACAATATTAAGACGTCATTATGACGTCTTTGCAAGACTAGTTTTTGCCATCATTTTTTGTCGTATGAACGACCTCATTAGCGACGTTCATTGTGACGTGTCTTTTAAAAGCCATTTTTTCCAATTATTTTTTGTCGTATAGACGACGTTATTACAACGTGATTTATGACGTCTTCAAACACATTTAAACAATTATTTTTGGCGTATGGACAACCTTTTATGACGTCAATAAGACGTCTTTATGTCGTCTAAATGGCGTAATTTATGGTAGCAAATTGACGTCTTCAAGACGTCGTAAAGACGCCTTTTCGGAAAAAGATACGTCATTATCACGTCAAAATATGACGTCTATATGACGGTAAAGCGCGCGGGTGCAAAATCTTCACTTTTGACGTGAATTTACGACGTCTTAAAGACGAGAAGTACACAAGGTAGAAATGACGTCAAATCCAGACGTATAAAATCACGTCTTCTATTGACCAATAAGACGTCTTTATGTCGTCTAAATGGCGTAATTTATGGTACAATTGAGTTTCACCAGTCTTCAAGACGTCGTAAAGACGCCTTTTCGGAAAAGATACGTCATTTATCACGTAAAAATATGACGTCTATATGACGGTAAAACGCGGGTGCAAAAATCTTCACTTTTTGACGTGTGAATTTACGACGTCTAAAGACGACGTACACAAGGTGGAAATGGACGTCAAATCCAGACGATTAAAAATCACGTCGTCTATATTAGACCAATAAGACGTCTTTATTGTCGTCTAAAATGGCGTAATTTATGGTACAAATTGACGGTCTTCAAGACGTCGTAAAGACGCCTTTTTCGGGGAAAAAAAACGTCATTTCACTTCAAAATATCACGTCTATATGACGGTAAACGCGGGGGTGCAAAATCTTCACTTTTTGACATGAATTTACGACGTCTTAAAGACGACGTACACAAGGTGGAAATGACGTCAAATCCAGAGGTAAAAATTACGTCTTAATATTGACCAATAAGACATCTTTATGTCGTCTAAATGGCGTATTTTATGGTACAAATTGACGTCTTCAAGACGTCTTCAAGACGCCTTTCGGAAAAAATACGTCATTTTCACGTCAAAATATCACGTCTATATGACGTAAACGCTGGGTGCAAAATCTTCACTTTTTGACGTGAATTTACGACGTCTTAAGGACGACGTACACAAGGTGGAAATGACGTCAAATCCAGACGTAAAAATCACGGTCTTTTATTGACCAATAAGACATCTAAGTATATAATTGCAAAATCTTCCCCGTGGGGAGGGGATACCCCCTCCAAACCCTTCCCCTCTGGCTCTGCCCAAGCCCTCGGTCGCTTCGCTCCCTCGGATTCATTATTGGCTGTAGGCCATGTTGTTGGATCATACATAAGCCATATATGGTTTATGTTGGGGAACTGTGTATGACACTAAATACAATATTTATTGTGGGAGTGGTGTGCATATTTATTAGTGCGTCAATTATTTGCTTTCTTCGTGAAAATATATCAAATCATAACACGCTTTCCCAGATGCAGTTAATCTTAAGCCCGAATTTCCTATCTAGGTATGCACCAGATTGCACAATTTCAAATCTCATAAATGCAAAATCTTTGATCCGTGAGGAGGGGGTAATAGATTATGGTTTTGTGTGTGTTGTGTTGTTGTTTTTGGGAGGTTACATATTTATTAGTGGTGTCAATTATTTGTTTTCTACGTGAAAAATATATTAAAACTTTCTGTGGTCGATCAAATCACGCTTTTCCCAAATACAGCGAAATTTCCTATCTAGTATGCATCAGATTTGCACATTTTCAGAGTCAAAAATGCAAAAATCTCCCTACCGTGGAGGGGGGGACACCCCCCTCCCACACCCTCCCCCCCCCGCTCAGTCGCTACGCTCCCTCGCAATGTCTCACTCTCACCTCTGGCTCAAACTTGGCAACCCAGAGTGTGGATTGGGCATGAAGCCCCGATTAACACAAAGAATTGTGAGCCCCTTGGGGTTTTGACACACAATATAAAGAAAAAAAAGCTTCTCCGGCGCGCCTGCTCTCCTGACCTAGTTAATAAATTTAGCAAAATTTAGCTGATTATGTGTATAATGCTAATATAACAATTTTCGATGTTGCCAAGGTAAATTGCTAAATAATATAAAGAAACCTTTAAGCACGATGAGAAAAGAACAAAATGTATTGGACTGTCTACAACTATTATCGCCTACAGGAATAATTTCATTCATCGATTATAAACGATAGTTATCAAAGTGGAAATAACCCCCAATGATTGCCAGGGTGGTTGGAATATTTGCTAGGATGTCCTAAGACTCCCTCTTAGAATATGAGTTAAAAACAAACAACAAATATTGGACTTTATGAAAGTCTACAAACATATAGGATCGCCTACATGAATAATTCATGATCGATTATAAACGATCGTATCAAAGTGGAAATAACCCAATGATCCCCAAGGTGGTAGTATTGCTAAATTTTCTAAAGAAACATTATAGAACATGAATACAAAAGAAAATACAGTAGGATCTTATGATTAAGCGTCTTCTAGGTCTATGGGATACAGGATTCATTCATGATCGATTATAAACAATCGCATTAGAGTGGACAGTTAAATTTCCATTTTGAATAACTATGTTTTACATTGAAAAGATTGTTATGATCTTGTTTTTTGCAAAATATTTAAAACTATATTAAATACCTAATTCTGTTTTTGAATAGTGATTGCAAGATTATCTGCGAACTCTTTTGGAACTAACCTTGAAACAGTCAATACTAGACATTACTTTAAATTTGAAACTACTTAGAAGCGGGGATATATATACGGAACGACCTATACCACAACTGATCAGTAAAGGTGTTAGACGTAGGTTATAGGATGAGGTTTAGGATTTAGGAATAGGATAGGATTATGTGTTACATGACATGTTATATGTTATAAAAGTGTTGACTGTGGAATATACTACAAGACATAACCATCTCAATTTTTAAATTATTAATAATGTAAAAATCGCTTCAAAATATGACGTCAATACGACGTATTTTCGTCATAAAAAGACGTCGTTAGCACGTCAAACTATGACGTCTATATCACGGTAAACGCGGGTGCAAAATCTTCACTTTTTGACGTTAATTTACGACGTCTTAAAGACGACGTACACAAGGTGAAAATCACGTCAAATCCAGACGTAAAAATCACGTCTTATTTTGACCAATAAGACGTCTTTATGTCGTCTTAATAACGTAATTAATGGTACAAATTGACGACTTAAAGACGTCATAAAGACGCCTTTTTGGAAAAAAATACGTCAATATCACGTCAAAATATGACGTCGATATCACGGTAAACGCGGGTGCAAAATCTTCACTTTTTGACGTTAATTTACGACGTCTTAAAGACGACGTACACAAGGTGAAAATCACGTCAAATCCAGACGTAAAAATCACGTTTTCTTTTGACCAATACGACGTCTTTATGTCGTCTTAATAACGTAATTAATGGTACAAATTGACGACTTAAAGACGTAATAAAGACGCCTTTTCGGAAAAAAATACGTCAATATCACGTCAAAATATGACGTCGATATCACGGTAAACGCGGGTGCAAAATCTTCACTTTTTGACGTTAATTTAAGACGTCGTTAAGACGACGTACCCGACGTAAAATGACGTAAATTTGACGTAATTGTTACCAGTGTCTGCTATCAGGGGAGGGGGGGGGGGGGGGGGGGCGTGTCACGCGGCCCCCAATAAGTTGACAACAACTATTATAATAATTTAACGAGGGGAAATCTGGACAAATAAGAAAAGCATGACGTGCCCCCAATCTTTCGCTGCTCCCCTTCCAAATAGTCCGACCACGCTACGCCACTGGATGGAAACACGAGTATCGACCATCTTTTACATGGCACATGACCTTAGACATCTTAGCACAGGGTCAACACCACAAGGTGGATCTCGTGTTCAGTCGAGATGCAGAGGGTGTTTCACAGAGAGTCTAAGTTGTACTGAACTCTAAGTTTGACCTGACAGTTATGGCGAACCATTTGTGCCCTTGGGATACAATATTACAAAACAAAAAATACATGTTTTTTAAACTTTCAACTCTAAAATGTATATAAATATTTTCAAGGATCCTTGATAACGATAAAATTACTGACTTTTATCAAAATTAATGCGTTTTCTAAAGAACTGTTTCAACAATTTGACAAAGAAACTAACGGCTTTCCATAACTGATATGTCCAACTCAAAGTTCAACTTAGAATCTTTGTGAAACACTCCCAGATATCTGAGTACCGAAGTGAGTTATGATAAAATTAGGTTGTTGCGGTATATTATATGTTGAATGATGCTAGGTGATTGTGTGTCCAAGCGGTCTGCTCTGTAAAGTCCAATATAAAAGACCCGAATCTATCGAAAAGTTGTGTAGAACCAACGTGGTTAGTAACTACATAGACATACTAGCATGGGCGTCGATACTTACGTAATACCCATTCATCAGGGGGGGATGGATGAATGGATCATCCCCCCCCCTGATCAATGGGTATCAATGACAGATCGACGCCCGTGCATACTAGCATGGACAATCATCGGCTTTTAACGTATTCATTCACCTGTTGAATACAAAGATATCACCATGGCACCAATACTTGCTTAATCCCATTGATCTTATCATCGTCACCGCCGTGAAGAGTGATGACAGTCAAGTTTTAAAAAACAATTTTGATCAAACTTACATTTTCCGAAGAACTTGAACAAGCCGTGTCTTTGAATTAACTTGATATGAAAGAATATTAGTTGATGGTCATTTGGTATTAATATCCATAACAAAACAAAGCTAATAAATGAAATATGATCACATTTATACAAAATTACTGCCCGTCAAAAAATTGATTTCCAAGGTTTCCGCACATTTCTCCAGAAACATATTGACATGTATATAAAGATTGACTACTCTTCTTTCTGGTGAATCGGGTGTTTTAAGTGTGCAGGAGTTTGCAAAGGCACAATTTGACATTCCTTTTGCCCCAAAAATTTAGCATTAATGATTTGCTGACCCCGACACCAGTAACCTAAAGCAATTACGACTCAACGAGACATGAATCAGCGTAAAACACTCGGCGATGAGGAGGAATTCCTCAGTCACGTCTTAGTGAGCTCATTGTCCGGTGGAATGAAAATACTTGTCCTTGCACCAGATATGAGACAATGGCACTTAAAATAGCTCCTGGTATGAATGCAGCGGTGACCATGATAGGATCAATGGGACAATATTAGTTGATTGTCCATCTCTAGTACGTCTATGGTAACTACTTGTTGATTCTTCTCAACTAAATACTGTCTGATAACACATTGCATATGCGTTCATTTTCTTGCCGTTGGGAGAGGGGGAGGTTGTTCCGTCATGTCGTTAAGCTCGGTGCGGGAAGAGATTATTTTTCTTTGAAAATGTGAGTCAAGATCTCATTTTTTAAGCAATGGTATTATATAAGTTTTTTTTATTTTTATTTATTTTAAATTTAACGTCCCTTAAGCCCGGTGCAGACAGAGCCGACTCGACCCAATCCGACTGAAAGCCACAGTCGGTCCGATTCAGTCGCGGCCGATTCAACA
Source organism: Echinarachnius parma (assembly GCA_037951105.1). Taxonomy (NCBI): domain Eukaryota; kingdom Metazoa; phylum Echinodermata; class Echinoidea; order Clypeasteroida; family Echinarachniidae; genus Echinarachnius; species Echinarachnius parma. The sequence goes on from JBAMJV010014405.1 coordinate 7,617, forward strand.
TGTTGAATCCGGGCCGATTGACTTCTGACTGGCAAAGTCAGAGTCTATTAAAAAAGAGCCGTTAGAATACCGGAATGCGCTATTATAAAAAAATATATTATGCATGTGATGTTTGGTTAAAATAATGATTAGATAGAGAGATCATCAACAAATTACTAATTAAAAACCTTTTGTAAATTTAAAAAAAGTGTAAGCAATTGTTCCCCCTTAAATTATTGAATACATGTGGGATCCCACATGTATTCAGATCGGATGTTTTTAATGATATTTCAGCTGTTTCTGCACCGATTTCGATCAAATAAAGTGTATTCTGTCATTAGAATGTTATGGTTTTTCAAATTTGACACTGTTTTTTATTACCTTACAAAAAGATTTATCTTGAAGCGCCCTCTTTTCCAAAACTCAGCTATCATTGGATATAATGTATATTATTTTTTAAATCAAACTTAGAGAGAAACTGTCCAGAAATATATAATATGAATGAAAAAGAGCAAAGAAAATGGGATTCCAACGGGTATATTTTTTCCCTCAAAATAATGAGGGGGTGGGATGGGTTATAATACATGTCTGCCAATGAACACACTACAATCGATGCATATTTACATAACGCTACAATTCATTATTCATGCCACTCGTAAATGGTTATAGGCTTCATGTGAGGATGCGATGGTTGCCATAGTTACCGAGATGACGGGTACACCTTCAATGATTTCAGGCCAGTTCGCTCGGAATTGCAAAAAGCAAAATTGCTTCATATATTGGCATTATGTAAATGAGTGTAAAGCGCCTATGGATGACATTGTATCATATAAGGCGCATATAAGATCAAACTATTGTCACTCCTGTAGTAAGATCAGTGGCGTATAGTGCCAAGGGATGGGAGGGGGGGGGGGGGGGTATTATAGGTGGCATGTGCCCTCAATTATTCGCCAAAAACAATACAAATATAAGGGTAACATATTTAATATAGATTTTCCCGCTCAATTTCGCGATTGTGACAATCAAATTGATATAAGGAGCAAACGAATTCGCGCGATTTGCGATCGCCGTATCAAAGCAGCATTCGAATTCGTAAATAGTCGTTCAAAATCACGTCTGAGCAAGTGAATTTGAACAAAGAGCATACATTTTCATCAATGGTCATTCAAAATCGCACGAAGTTCACGATGGCGCTACTGCACATTCGCGAATTCGAGTGCCCATAAACATGATAAATGAACTATCATGTCTATTCACGAAACCGTATGCATGAATTCGTTTACACTTATTCGGAATTTGAAAGACCGATACCAACGATTACGCAGCAATGCGTGAATTTGACTGACCCTTAATGAATTCGATTGAAAAATGTGTCAAATTGAGCGGGAAATCCTATATTAAACATAAAGAAATACATAAGGTGTGCCACCCTAATCCGTACGACCACGCCACGCCACCGAGTATTTGTTTTTATATTGACCTCAACACAATTCTGCGTACAAGATTATGGGGAAAGAGTTGCTTCTAACAAGCATGCATTTATCCCTATCCTTCATAAATGAAATCCTGTTCAGTGATTGGTCTACATAGTGTCATGTGACCAAACATAGTAATGCCCATGGAGAAAAAAATTTGCTATACCGTGACGTCATTCATGGTATAGTGCACTATACCATGAATGACGTCACGATATAGCATAAGATTCTGGGGAAATATTTGCTTGTATAGCAGCCTAGCAGGCAGTTATCCTATACTTTCTATCAATCCTTCTGAGTGTAAATACAGAACAATATCAATGACGAGGTGGGGTAGTATGAAAATGCAGGCATGCTCAAGAGTCTTTGCTCAAAATATATATACAGTAGCCGTAGGCCTACATCATGGAATGTACACGATCAGCTCCGCGCGCCAATTCTGTGAATCTATTAAAATATATTTACATGTCATTATAAGATGAATGCATAACGCTCTTTACGTTTTCCTATATTATACTGTATAATACTTTGATACCATATTTCTCTGCTTTGGCCTTTGGGGGGAGATTGAGGCACAAACTAGCAAATTGAATTCGCATAGCCATATTATGATTGCCATGGTAACGATAATTGTACGTGCATCCTGGTTTGAGTCAATGTCAAATAACTCTTCTACATTGTACTTAATTTATATTGCTTTTAACAGAGGAAATTATGTTGTTTATTTCGTTAAAAATGTACACTCAAGTATCACACAAATCGAATATGATTATATTTACCTTTCTTACGTTGTATTCTAGTGAGTATATATCCACCAACGATGAAAATAATGTTCTTAAAGTTAGCGCGGAGCGTTCCCGATTCTCAATCCGTATAAATGAACGAAAATGTAGTGTATAATTATAGATGTGAGATCTCGCTACATCCTAGTTCACGTACATGCTTATTCTGAGCACTATAAAAGTCACGACCAATGGGCTCTAAACCTGTCAGTGACGATATGCTTACAGGCAGTGGTGTAGCGCCGGGGGGGGGGGGGGGGGGGGGGGGGGGGGGGGGGTGATGGGGGATACGTGTCCCCCCTCCAATAAAAAAAATATAATAATACGCATAAAGGGAAAATCCTTTACAAAATATCGAGATCCCCACCAATCATTTCGCAGATGTGTTCAGCAACTGTGACCGACGAATTTGAATTGTAATCAAAGAAAATGCGTGACGAATGGACTTTTTGTGAAATTGGTTGACAATAGGGCAATTCCCACGGTAACGGAAGGACATTCAGACGCAATTTTTGAAATTTAATCAAATAATTCCAGGATCCTGCTTATGATTCATCATTGTAAATAACATTTCTGAGACTCTTGGTCGGACACCTTTGATTTCCTATTTTTTTTGTTTTTTTGTTACATTACGTTTATTAGATATGGACACTAATGAGGCCCGGTAACGGAAGGACAGCAAAATGGACATGGATTTTCAAGTTCTTTAGTTATGATCCAATCTCTGTGAAGTTTCAAATGCTATCATGTTATTTTGGCTCATAGTCCATTCCCTAATTTTCAAAGAGTATTACAACATTTATTTGAAAAAAATATGTCTGTTGGTATATCAATTACAAGAAGTTAATTGCTTCACTGTTCGGTAACGGAAGGACAGTAACGGAAGGACAGAGTTTTTGATTCATTAACAATATACTCTAGGGCTCTCAAAAAACTGAAATTTTAATGTGAACACATATTGTGATATCCAATCATCCAATTTGGTACCTTAAAACAGAAAAATAATAGAAAGGAATGCAAAAATGAAGAAAATCTAGAAATAGGCACTGTGTAGTCCCATGTGTATGGATTCATGTATGGTGTCTGTTTCTCCTATCAGGAGATGCCCAATATTTTTTTTTAATCATGTAAACTGAAAGATATCATTATGTGATCATGATTTATGAAAAAATAATCCAGAAAAAATAAACAAGATCAGAAATAATCCTCATTTAATTTTTCCACTTTTGGCTCATTTGGCGTGGAATTGCCCAATAGACGAAATTGAAGTTGGCTTTGGCACGTTCTCGAGACGAAATTGAAGTACAAATTTATGAAATTAAAATGGATGGGAAAACCTATAATTAAGAAATAATTCTGCCCGTCCCTTTGCTTCTTTGGATATGATGCCATATGCCTCCTTGGCTATGATTTTGATATAGCCTAGGTGGCCATCGCCATGGGCGGGTGCAAGGAGATCATAACCTTTCCATCAAAACATTCGGCACAAGCGACGTTCCTTGGTTTCCGATGACATTGGAATTTCCTGACAAACTTGCCTTCTTTTTGATTAAGTATGAGCACTTATCAATATCATTATTTCAAGTGATGTACACTTGGTGTTGGTATGCACCCCCCCCCCCCACCCCCCCCCCCCCCCCCCCCGGCCCCTCCCATCCACATCCTCTCACCCTAAGCTCCCTGGGGACAATCATAGTTAAATAAAGATTCACGTTATGCTGTAAAACCAACCTTTTTCTTTTTCGAACAAGCCGCTCCTTCCAAATGGGAATCTAATTGCCCGCGGCTTTTCTCTCCCCCCCCCCCCCCCCCCGCCCCCCCCCCCCCCCCCCCGGTCTGGCGTATACCTGTGAGCGATTTATGTTTTATTATGGGGATAATAAATTCCCTTGGTATGCCTGAAGCTGCGAGGAAAATGTGTACCAGTGCCCCCCCCCCCCCCCCCCCCCCCCGCCCCACCGTACGGACTGACCCTGAGTAGCACCTTCATGATATAAGAACAAATAGCATGCAATTGTTTGGGGTGATATATAAAAAATTATTGATTTATAATCTGAAAATCATATTGAATACAAGTTGAGAGGATGCATAATATACAAACAATAGCTACAAGTAAATGTAATATGATTTTGATATTGTATATATACTTCAATTAACAAAATGTAGGGTTATCGTGTATTAGGAATACCAAAAAGCCCGGGATCTTATATCATATCATAGAATGTACCATCATGGTCATGGTTTAACAAGTTGATTTAACAATTTATAAAAGATCTGCTGAAATGTGACATATCACAATGAATATAGGCCTATACACATGTATTGTTATTATCCTGAACACTTATATTACTCCTCATTTATATACAAAATACTAACAGTATTATTACAATAAATATAATACCAAATAAACCATATCATTATTCATAGAAATATAAACCAGAACGTGTATATATTACTGTTTTGTAACATTCAATCTATCAAGTTATGAGCGAATACGCGTACATTTAATCATAAGCAATAAGCAAGACATACAATTGAAGAAAAAAAAATGGTTAATGTCTACAAAGAAAACAATTTTGTTTTAAATGTCATTATTCATGGAAAGAATGATAATATATCGTCACATTATAATCATGCTTCTATGGTCTAGACGGGGTGAGGTGGTTTGGGGGACTCGGGGGTTTAGAACGAATTCAATATCGCGAGAGTATAATCTACATATGACCACCCCCATAACATTGTTTTACCGGCAGGGGGTCACTTTTGGTGGCCACTATATTATAGGCAGGCTGGCTGCTATAGACAGGTGGCCGCTAAGACAGGTTTGACTGCACATATATACAACAAAGGCCGTCTCTATAATTATAAAGCGTGAATGTTTTCTATTTAGTTCATGCATGTATGACTGCTAATCTAAATGTTATTCATAAATCTTTATTATCATAATCGAAACCGTACACAATGTTCTGTGATCTATATTTCAAATTGCAATTCCAGATTTGTGCCAGCGAGTTCCCTCTTGTAAAGCTCATCGAAGCGATCACTCTGCTCCTTAGTAAAGTAGTTCTTCCAGTCTCCAACGACACCTATACGAAGACAAAATAAATAATTTAGGTTATCAAACGACCAACGTTAAAGGGATCTAGAAACTTTGTCGACGTTTACCAAAAATTGCGATGGGGAAATACAATCTGCATTTGTGTCATCTGATATAATCCACTGAGTAATGTTTGAATATTTCATGGTAAATGATTGATGACCGAGTAATGAGCGAAAATGCAAAGATATATTTGCTAACTCATTTCATTCACTAATGTACACAGGGAAACTTTCGAATCCGAACACAATCATATTTTCTTTATAACGAAATGGAAATTCTGAAAACCGAAACCTGTTCCATGCTTTTGATGGTGATACGAATACAACACCATCAACAAGGTATGTGAGGTTGGGGGATTTTTACAAAATTAATTACTAGATCACTTTAACCGCTGCATCAATGAACATTTTATATTCATTAGAACAACTACTATTTCGTTTGTTTATTCATCAAACTATCTTCTAATGTGTGTATGAATCGATTCCAGTTACCAGCACTCTAAAAACACCCGGGTCAGAATTGACCCGGAAAAGAGTCCGTTGGGGCCAGACTCCGTTCAGGGTCAAAACATGACCCGTAATAGGGTCATGAAGACCCGGAATGTGGTCACATTTGACCCCATTCCGAGTCATTTTTTGACCCGGAATGGAGTGTGGCCCAACAGACTCTTTTCCGGGTCAGTCTGACCCGGGTGTTTTTAGAGTGAGCGATTCGCCAAATTAAAAATATGTAATTCGGTAGTAAAGTTGAAGATAATAATCACACCAAAATAAAAAAAATAAAAACAAACGAAGGTTCTCGTTTTGGTGACTTTTTAAAAACTATTGAAGACCATCGATTTTTATCTCGAGGCTCTGATTTGAGACGTTTGATGGTGTTATTGTTCATTGGCAATCTACTTTGCTTGTGAAAATTTGCTCCACACATTTACTCTTGGGTCCATAGAGCTAGAATTCGATTTAATATCCACTACCCCCTCCCCCCCCCCCCCCCCCCCCCCCCCCCCAATTAATACGTTAGTTGGCTTCGTTTATTGACCGGTACTATACTCCCTGTACTTTATAATGTTCATAAAACATTGTTATACAGTGAGTCTATATTGTTTTAAGAACGAATATTTTACAGGACCTTGCAATTAAAATTTCAAGGCAAGGTACATAAGAATGTATACCTTGCCTTAGAAACAAACAGTGTATTAAGCGCTATATAAATTTTGTACATAATTATTATTATATTATTATATTCTTATTACATTATTGAAACATTTATTGATTTCATTGATACCTTTCCTAAAATATGATCTGTTCTCATCCCTCAACTTTCCGTCAAGAATAAAATCGGGATTTGTCGATTTATTCTTCTTCATCGAGTCGAAGGAAGAGGCTAAGACAATTCTTCTGATAACGTCATCGCGGAGCGGCTTTCCCATGAACCGAGTAACATCTCTGACTACCTTCTCAAGGTCCTGCAAAAAAAAAGGAAACAATCAAAACAATTACCCGACTATACTATTACTAGCGATGCAAAATGTCAATGTTTTATAGTTTATAAGGTTTATTCATTTGAATTGTTGATATAATTGATACTGGTCTTAAAGCCGGCTTCTTTATCATTCAAATATATTTTGATGTTCCAGATAATAATAATAAATAATGTATCAACTCAAGAAAAGTTAAATTCAGGGAATAACTTGCCCTCTCCGTTTCTTGGACCTCACCTGGTGGAAAGGCGCTCTTTGATTCAAAAGAAGACAATATATTAATTGCGTTGCTATTATAAGGCTGTATTTGCTAAACACTGAACAAGCTTTCATGTTGTCAAGAGAGGGGCTTCTTGGTCCGAGCCCCCTCCCCCTCCCACTCCCGGCCCGTTTTTATACCTGCTTGTTGCTTGCTTTGTCAGCCGGTAGTTTTTATTTGGGGGCTTTGAATAGCGAAACTCCAAAAGCTTCCGGTGGCTTCGCCCCCTGGACTACCTCCAAAGCGGCTCGCGCTTATGCGGTAGGAGCACCCCCTTGGAGAATTCGTGGCTACTCCACCGCACAGGTGTAATTGCCCTTCCATAGATATATTAGAGAAGAACTCAGTCTTACTGTCCGACGGTCAAATAACTTTCAAGTTATACCAAAATTACCTTGGTCATGTCTTCATATGATACGAAGAAGACATTGGGATGGTCACGTGACTTCCACCACGGGAGAACATTCTCGAACCACGATCCTTGAACCACTGGTGGAGAAAAAATAAACGAATTAATCCATCTATACAACGTAACATGTATAATAATATTGTTCTTTAAAATACATAATTAATTGTATATACTGTATGAAAGGTTAAGAAACAGTAAAAGTAATAATGAACAAATGTAATTAATGTAAAACCTGGTCTATTATTACCCCAGGGCCCCGTTGCAGAAAGAGAAACAATCGATTGTAAGTTTCAATTAATTGTAAGTCAGATCACGTGTTCTAGATGCGCAAATCTGATTGGTTGAAACGCGTAAATTTTCTGACTTACAATCAATTGAAACAAGTAATCGATTGTATCTCTTTATGCAACGGGGCCCTGGTCACTGTGCACAAATTATTCAAGCCAACACAAAGTGTGCAATTTCAACTCCCGCGGAGCATTTTATATGTAGCCTACAGCCAAACGAGCATGCATGCCGCTAGCCACGAAGGCGCACACGGATAGATAGACCGGTGTCTATAAACCGTACTCCTGGCATCCTGGACTCCGAGCAGCATATGCCGCGACTAGGATTCGAACCCACGACCATCGTATTGGTAAACCATTCGATACAAAATTAGATTAGATTAATCGATCTTACATCTTGTGATTTTGAATTAGATTATAATTAAGCTCGCGATTCGTAATAATGGAGGTAAATCATTCAAACATGGAATATAGTTAGAAACCAAGGGGTATCCATAGGTTTTCCAAAAACGCATACCAAATTAGCATCTCTTAATAAATACATTCTTTTTTTTCTCGAATTATTGTAAATAATGCAAAAGTCTTCTTATTAAATATCTTTCTCACATCTGCCAGCAATAAATTCTTCGAAGAACTGATCCCATGATTCGTAGGTAGGCAAGGGTTTGAAATAAAGGCAAAAGTAGTAGTAGGAAACCGCTGCGTCCTTAGGGTTTCGAACAACGTAGATGACTTTGGCCTTAGGGTCTTCTGGTCGGATGTCCTTGGGGAGAAGGCGTGGCACGCAATGGGTCTTCAGGATCCTGGGCGAAGGCAGAGTCTCGGCTACTTCTCCAAAGGTTGGCGATGTCTGAACAAAAAAAATGCAGAAATTTGTTTGCAGTAAACAAGACCTGGTTGAAAATGGACTGTAAATTTAATTAAAACTGAAACATGTCCCACGGGATTCTAGAGATTCCATGTAGCATATAAAACTTACATTTCATATAAATGTATCAGTGAAAACTGTTCTGTTTTACAAAATTATACACTAATACTGGCAAAATTTACCTCCACATTATCAGGGTCTGTGATCATCTCCAAAAATAGCACCACGCTAAACTATTTTAGAATAATCGAAAATGTGCAGCATGCATACGTTTTCGCAATTTTAATAAGAGCATTATTTGTAGCATAAATCACATGCATTTCATATTATGTGTATACATATTAAGAACTGGTATGTTTTTTTTTAAATCTGTAAAATTTACCTCTACATTAGACGGGTCTGTGACCATCTCTAGCAATGGCACCTTTAACCTCAAGTGGGTCCCCTCCAAACACGATGTATCACCGTCACTCTGAATCAACATGCAGATATTCAGCATCCACGTGGTACCTTTACATCGATGGGAAGCCGAAAATAATCAAATAAAGCCTAAATAACAAATATATTAATCTATCAACATTCCAAATGTCATTTTCTGTCTCATTTAAATATGTGTTAATTATTGATAACATAAATCAGTTGACAAAAATCATATGTATCCATGGGGAAATGTATTTTGTTTGTATTATCAGGGCTCACCTATAGAGTATCACTTTGTTATTTGTAAGCTCCATTTTGTCAATCGATAAAAAAAAAAAATGCACAATGTGTTATCTAATTCAATTGTTTAATCATTGTAAATATTTGATTGATTTATTGACGAAAAAATACATTCATAATAACCAGCAACATTCTTCATAATTACATTTTCCAGAACTATATACATCATTATATATATAATATATACTTGTTCCGGTCATGGCTTTTGTAATAACGAACAACTATAAAGTTATCCGGTCGAAAACCATAACATAAACTAAATAATTTATGATGTGATCACGAACTGGTCATTCTGCATCGATCATAGTAAGTGATATTTCGATTATTTTGTTTGCATACGGTACTCACCGGATTTCGGCCATGTAATAACGAACAGGTCGTCTGGCCGAACTTCAAAATCAGGCAGACGATCCATAAATCGAGTGGGGACAAATGGAGGGTGGATAATCCCTTTGTAATTGTGACAAGTTTTCGAAACGCATTCTGGAACTTTGGTAGAAAACGTTGGCGTTGTTACATTTTCTGTTATATTAAGAAACATATGATGTAAACAATTACCAACCACCTGCGAAATAGATAGACCTGCAAATATAATGATTTTCAAATAATTGACTCATGTATTTTGTCGAATATACTTTGGTTTCATAACCTCGTTGAAAGGAACAAGTAAATGTACAGATTGTGTCAATTAAAAAAATTTAAAAAACAGTTTCCTCAAAAGAACAAAGATACTGTCATGTTTAATTGTCTTCTTATTTCAGATTTAGAAAGTGAAAAAATAAAAGCCATTATGTCTTAATGAAAGTATAGTGCATGGTAAAATACAAGTAAACGTCGAGTTAACAACATTTACTTTTCGTATGTAGCAGCATTAATAGGAAGTGGCTGAATATTTGTAATTTATTCGCTATATCATTGTAGTAAAACATGTGACATTAATTTAGTAGTGATACACTTTTTTATTTCAAAAATTTATTTACAGAAAAGTACTGTATTGACCATCGCAGGCGAGAGAGACTATTTTCGGCCACAATTTAGTTGAAATAGGACAAAGTTCGAAACACAAAATATACTCACTAGATTCACTCAAGAACAATTTAAAACCACCAAGGTTAAAATTGTTGATGGTGGCATCACTTACATTATACCGGTAAAGGATTCCTCATCCAGTAAAACCGGCTGTTTTGTAACCCCCCCCCCCCCCCCCCCCCATACCAGAAATATCTTCTAGGACCTTCTAGGGTCACAACCTAGGTGGACAACCTCGCGATCTAGGTACTAGAAGCCCTCAAAACGCGTACAAACGATTTAACCCATACCGTAATGT
>JBAMJV010014406.1:0-20360 GCA_037951105.1 Echinarachnius parma
GGAGCAAAGCGACCGAGCGGGGGGGAAGGGTGTGGGAGGGGGGTGTCCCCTCTCCCACACCAGGGAGCTTTGGCACATTTTACACTAGAATGGAGCTATCTGGTGCATATCGGAGGTGAAATTTTCAAATGATAGACAAAAAATAGTGTTCAATTATGGTAAGGTAATTTGCATAAATATGAATAATGCGAGCGAAACGGTGCGAGCTTGACAATTTAGCAATTTCACAGCGGAAAATTGCCATTTGTTTCAATATTATTGTATGGGTACATTCGTTTTATTACTTATGATATGGCGTTATGAGGGTAATATATAAACACCCGAGGTTGTGAAATATTTTGGCAAATTTGAGCAATTTCACATCGACAAATCCCAAAATGAGGGAGAAAAGAGTGGAAGGAATAAATGAAAAAAGGGACCCATGTCTAAAGGTTTTTTTTTAAATGGGACCCATGTCTAAGGATTTTTTTTATGAAAACGGGACCCATGTCTAAGGATCTTTCTTGAAAAAGTCACCCTTCCCAGCGGCACATCCCCGTATACCCAATATACGTGAGTACCCCCCCCCCCCCCCCCCCCCCCCCTCCCCCCCCCCCCCCCTCCCCCCCCCCCCCCCCCACCCCCGGGTCACAGGGTTGCCAACTTTGAGCCAGAGGTGAGAGTGAGACATTGCGAGGGAGCGAAGTCACCCTTCCCAGCGGCACATCCCCGTATACCCAATATACGTGAGTACCCCCCCCCCCCCCCGGGTCACAGGGTTGCCAACTTTGAGCCAGAGGTGAGAGTGAGACATTGCGAGGGAGCAAAGTGACTGAGTGGGGGGAGGGTGTGGGAGGGGTATCCCCCCTCCCACGGGGAAGATTTTGCATTTATATACTTGAAATGGTGCAATTAGGTGCACGTCACACAAGCAGCCAGAGCAATGCCAGCCTACACCGGAACTACGTGGCCTGGTAAAAATACTCACCCCAGACCCTACGCAAGTTACACAACAATCTGAGATAATCTGTTCGCGCGCGAAGCGCGCAGCGAAACAAAAAAAGTGGATGTATAAATTAGTTTTTGAACGCTAGAATTAAAAAATCTTAGCTCATAAAGAGGATTTTGCTAGAGGAGGTGGGTGTGGGTGGGAGGGGGGTGGGAGGGGGGGGGGGGGCAGCTCTTACCTGCGCACGCGTATTAAGTGCGAACCGTTTCGTGCCTGTCTTAACAAGGGTTTATGGCAGGGGTCAATGGAGGCGCAGCTCCCGGAAGCTATATCTGCAGCTCAAAGCCCCTAATTAAGAACTAATCTTCTGCCCGAAGCCCCCGCTACACCAGTGCGTCTTGCCCCTTTTCGAACCTGTCCATTCTAACCCAGTCCCCGCCCCAGGGGTTATTTAAACCCCTTCTTAATCAAGAAAAATAGTCGTGGTGACGTCATGATGTTGTCCGGATGAGATCCTACACCGTTTATATTAAGAAGCTCCAATCGGGTTAACATCAGGACGACATCCGGACGACATCGGGGTGAGATTCACCCTAGTCGGGTCAGGGTGATAGCGCGGTAACGTCCTGATGTCGTCCGGATGACATCCTGATAAACCTTCTATTAAGACGCGTGCGGAACGTTACCCGGGTAGAAGACGTCCTGGCCGTGAACAAAAAACACAGCGCGCGCCGATACTCCGTGTCCGCCCCAGCTGTTTGCGTGATGAGGGAGGTGCGGTTGTTATGGTAACCTACCCGAGTGAGGATTTTGCGGACGCTAGATTAAGAATCGGTCCAAAGGCTCACCGCGTGTTTTACGACCTGACCCCCTACTGTTTCTCATCCACACGTCGCTCGTGTAACATCGAGGTGAGGTTTATTTTCCCAATTAAGAAAGGGTTTAAGTAAGATCACTCATTTGGTCCTTTGGCAATAAATTATCCGCCTGCACCGCAAAATTATGAAACAAGTTTTAAAATGAAGAAAGTAATTATATGAAATTGCTTCCTTAAAACAATGCCCCTTCGGCCGTCACTCAACATTATTGTGATGTTTTGATCTATTTGTTGTCAGTCACGAGCAGTGATCATTGTATTTTGTCTCATAAAAGGGGACGTTTTGACGTCAAAGAATACCATCTAATATTTTTAATTGGAAGAAAACGAAGCCTAGCACAAGACAGTGCCGCAATTATAACATGTTAATTATGTCATTCATATTATCATTTACTCACAATTCCAGTCCTCTCTCAATCACATCTACCTATTCGATGTGCGATTGAAATTAAAGGGACTTAGTAACATTGTCCAAATCCTCGACATCCAATTGAATTTCTAGCGATTCCCTCATACCTTGTTGTATTCGTGTTAAACGCATGGGACAGGTTTCGGTTTTTCAACTGTGCCTTTCGTTAAAGAGATATTTACGATTGAAGGGTTCATATGTTGAATTATCCATTGGATCGCGATAACCGTGTACAAAGTGAATGCAATGAGATAGTGAATATTATTTTGTATTATTGCTCGTAACTAGGCAATATAACATCCATTTGACTTGAAATTTGCATACAACCCCTAGTAGACTTTATCAGAAACAACAATAAACATTATATCAACCACGCATAACTGTTTGCACATGTCAACAAAGTTACTAGATCCCTTTAAAATGATCTATTCAGTCTTAAGACTTTAATTGTAAGATGATATGTAATTTGCCTCTGCCGTTTGGCAGAATACGTTTTGGAGAAATTCGACAGTCACTTGTGTGTGACTTGTACCATGTATACCGGAAATTATATTAATATGGCGAGGCTTCGACAATGCCCTGAATCCCTCAATCAACCCCATCGATGTTCCACGTTTAATTAACACGATTTTATATTCCTTTTATACGAGCATTGGATGCTTGCGTATCAATCTGAGCGAATCATCATAATAAAATGTAATATTGTTAAAGATACTGCCTTACTTTAGCATGCCAGTATTCGATAGATGCGAGATTAATGTTTTGTAAGAAATATGATACGGTTAAAGAGCTAGGCTGGGGAAGACTACAATTTAATGAATTATACTGTTTATGCCCCTCCCTTGAAACATGCCCTAATTTGCTTGTTTATGGCGATTTAATAAGGTCATACAATTAACATTTTTGTCAATAAATCATTATTTTTAATAATTAAAGTTTGGTCTTTACTACATATAGTATCTAGACAATTGGAATAATAATAGGCAAAACGTTTTGATAATTTATTTTCATGTTGTTTGTTTTGCTTATGTATTCATTGTTTTGTTGTTTGATTGTATTTCTAACTTTAATTCAACTAAACCGAACACAAGAAGTAAATACCCCCTTAAGCAACAGCTTATAATTTCCTAACCTATAATTATTTTTAAGATGTCATCTGGCAACAATAGTGGTACAATATTATTGTTTCTTACATTATATGTGAAAATCACAGATATTCATCATTTTATGGCTGAATGAGCACAGATTAAAGACAAAATGACATTGTGCGTGCCTGTACATTGCTGTGAAACAGCACATGTGGCTGAATGCATTGAATATGGTTTATGAAACAATGATGTTTGATATTCCATTAATTTTGATTTCTGTTCATGGCACATGTGGTAAAATGCAATAATTGCAATTGTAAAACAATTAATTTAAAAATTTGTAAATACTCAATAAATGATAATGATAATACTTTTGCGAATTTTGAAATATGACAATTTTCTCTTTAATGTGTGCTCACTCAACAATGGATTAATGGTTACCTCTTATTTTTACATATTGTTTTCCGAACTACCATAGGGATATGTTGGCAAGACAAAATCTTGAAACGATTCTTGGTTATGAAATTATGGGCAATTGTTTAGGGGGGTAGTTACTTTTTGTGTTCGGTTATTTTCAGCCATAAAACAAACACAAATCAAGATTATGGGTTTTTTGGAAGGAAAACTAATGTATTCACATGTTTGTAAAAAAAGTTCGGAAACTGCGATTTTGGGGCTAAAAAGTAGATTTCGCACATTTGTTGTTTAGTGATGCGCAAGACTTGAAACAACAACATCACAAAGCGGCGGGGCGCCATCTTTACGTGCTCCAGAGCGAAAGTACAAAGTTATATCCCTTTGATAACCCATTGTGATGACTTTGTACCCAGTTACAACTTTACAGAGGATGATTAAAAATCCAAATATGATTTTTCAAATGAAAATATATTTTTTAACGGGAGGGAAATTTGCAAACCGAAACCTGTTCCATGTTTCTGTTGGTTATACGAATACGATGTTTTTTCAATGATTTTGACAATGCTACTCGATCCCTTTAACCCTATCAAGCTTTGAATTGATGCAATAAGAAGACAATACTGAATGCAGATAAAAATGTTTGTAACGCAACGGGGGATATGAATAAATGAAATCAATTCTTGTTTTACCCAGTCAATCATGGTCTAACGCAAGATGTAAAACACAAAATGAGAGATTCGCATCAATTACAAGGGATTTGAAGGGATGTGTATTAGTTTCCATCCACCCCCATCGCGTGGTCCGATTATAAGTTTGTTTTGACAAAGCATAATAAAACATTAATAAAGCAATTATTTCCTGCCGTACCGTTTTACATAAATAATTGAGATTTTCGCATGATTATAGTTGCGAATATCCGTTCGAAAAAGGGCATTTGAAATTCGGGGGCAAAACGAACCTTAGGCCTACAAAAAATAAAGCGATTAATTTGCCGAATCTCTTGCGAATCCTTTGAGAATCGTACGAATGATTACGAATGCCCTTGCGAATGCTTGTGGATCTCTTACAAATGAAACCCACTATACGACAAATGTATGGCGACTTTCGTTTAAACCTTTGATATAGTCAGAACAATGGAAGATGGGCCATTTTATACAATTTTTGGCTACCCTGGCGACACCACGCGGGGACGCGTTTATTTTTCCGTGATGCATACGCGTCAAATCGGCTAAAAGCGCGCTGGTAAGCAAGACTAGCGCCGCTATTGTATAAAAAATGTCTATGCATCAAACTCTGCGACTCTGCGACATCGATCGACAAGCCCAAGGGCAAGGGTGACCATTATGAGTGGCCGATCTAGATGTGGACTACGACCACGACGATGCGACTGTCATCACTGTTATCATAAGTCATCACTGTCATCATGGTGTGTGAAACCACGATTTTATTGAGAAAATGGCTAGGCTTGCGTGCAAATCAATACACGCGAGCTAGTCTTGGCTTACAGCGCGCTTTCACGAGTTTTTGAGGAAAACGGACGCGTAAGCATTACGAAAAAAATAGACGCACCCAGCGTGACTGTTAAAAGCAAATATGCGTTGGTTAAAATGGGTAGTCAGCAAAATCCAACTCGCACTCCACCGTAATCTCCCGAGGTAAACTCACGATGTGTGTTGGGTCGATTTAGAGCGGTGCTTCGGAATATCTGAACACGGGCCTTCATATGAAATTGCCTGCAGCAAACAGCCGATAGCTTTTATGTACCAAGCAATAAACCCTGCGTACAATATGCGTATAACTTGCGTAGGAAACTCGCTCTATTAGACCGGCAGCCCAGAGAGGTTTGGTGCATCAAAAAGCGTACTGATTTCTGAACAAATGAACATTTAGAGGAGAATGTAACAAATCCAAATATATGAGTCTGCCGGAGTCTACCGAGGGATAAAAGGCTCCTTTGCGCCTCCAAAATATGGCCTCTTGGAATTACCCGATGCTCCTATTTTGTACGAATGTACCGTGTTAATCATCGCTCACTGCGGGGTCAGCAAATCACGAACATTAGGAAAAAGCTCGTGCATCTGGTGTTCTTCAGAACCCGAGACATTTGGATAGCTAGATTTCTATGTTTGAACTAATTTTGGTGAGAAGACTACGTACGATTATGAGCTTACTTTTGCTCGTAAGATGACGCTTTTACGAATGGGGGGGGGGGGGGGCGTGGGCTATTTTCCGCACAAGAAAGGCAAGGCCACATCATTAACATGTTCACCTGCCCACCCTTTGCGCATTGACATAAACCACTGACGTAGCCTGGTCCGACTGATGGGGGGGGGGGGGGGGGGGGGGTGAGAGTACAATATATAATTTTTGATTTGTTTTTGTTTTTGTTTGGGGGGAGGGGGTAGGGTGGGGGTGGACGATGTATACTCTATGTATTGTTATATAGATGAACAAATGTTGACCTCGGTTATGTATTTGCATATTCATGGGGGGGGGGGGGGAGGGTGAGTTCCCATTACCCCCCCCCCCCCCCCCCGCCCCATCTCCCAGTTACGCTAGTGACCGACGAATATAAGCCGACAACACTGCCGATCCGTTTCTAACGCAACGGAAAATATAAACAAAGGCGCGTCTACAGCGGGATGCATGAGTCCGCTCTCCATCTCTTCAAATGTGTAGATCAAATTGCGATTGAAAACGAGAATTACTGTATTGGTGTACTGACATATGACGAAAAGCCGAAATGGTGAGTCTTAGTATGATTGCTTTGAATATTTATTTATTGATTAGCGTGCAAGTTAATGTAGCTAACATTAAACCTTTGAAAATATTCAAAGATGTATGTATACTCAATTGTAATTATGTATATAATTTGGTGGAATAAAAATCACTTACAGATAAAACAAGACTTTGTATGTGTGATGACCTGGATGCGCGTGTGTGCGTTTGAACATGTGTGTTTCATTTAATTTATTTTTGCAACTTTCATCAAAACATAACATAAATACAAAACAATTATTTAACAACATATAATACAAATCATGAATATCACAATTGTGCTTAATTACATTAAACAATTGTATAAAAAATAAGAAAATAAAGAATAACTATACAACATAATAGTTAACAGTATAGTAGGAGAGTTGCATGGGAAGGCACAATAAGCTGCAAGCTTGATAGCGTGACTCCCCAAAGAAAAATTAATGTAAGCTTAAATTATGTATACAACCTATGACATATGGGATAGAGAGAAAGAAAAGAAAGAAAGGACAAGGAAGGGGTGCAAGTGCAAAAAAATAAAGTACACGCTAGCCCTTGAAAACCATATACTAATGTATACAAAATATAAGAATATCTTACAAATTACTCATTAAATTATACAAAATATCATTAAATTGCAAAAACGCAAGTTCACTGCCATCAAAACACTATTCAGGGAATGAAACTAATATATATCATGTATTTAATTGTAAATATTGATTCAGCACAATATCTTTTATCCCTCTTTTAAACAAATTTAGAAAGGTTGTTTGTTTTATAAATTCAGGCAAAGTATTCCATATATCAGGCCCATGGTGTCGTATTGACTTATGAGCTAATATTATTTTAGGGTTATTCAAATGAATATTATGACATGTACGTGTTAAATGAGAGTGTATATTGTCATTTAAAACAAAAATAATCATCAAAAACAGGGGGAAGTAATTTGTTTAAGTATTTAAACATAAATACCGCTATTTGTAATGTGTTAATATCATAAACTTTAAGAATATTCAATTGATAAACTAAACTATCTGTATGCGCTAAATAAAAAGATTTAGTACATATTCTAACTGCTTTCTTTTGTAAAAGAACAATTTTATCAAGATTTTTTTTACTACAATTTCCCCCAAACAATATTGCGCAATAATTGATATACGGTAAAATAAGAGTATTATACAACATAACAAGACAATGTTGTAAAAGTAAATATTTAGTTATATAAAGTATACCAATCCCTTTCGCTATGAGGGATGTTATATAACAAATGTGTTGATTCCAGGTTAAATGTTTATCGATAATAATACAAAGGAATTTAAATGTGGGTTTTACTTTTCTAATAATAAAGTCATCAATCTTAATGTTATATTGCGTTTCATTATCCAAATATGAAGTTTGAAAATGTATAAAATTTGTCTTATTAATATTCAAAGATAACATATTACATTTAAACCAGGAAGAAATTTCAATCAATTATAAATTCAAAGTATGAATAAGTTCCAATAAATTATTATGAGATAATATAACATTTGTATCATCGGCAAACTTAATAAAAGAAGGACCAGTAGAGGAGTTAATAATATCATTTATATAAATAACAAATAACAAAGGTCCAAGTATGGATCCTTGAGGAACCCCGCATTTAATAGTTTGCATTGATGAACTTTTACCATCAATAAAAACAAATTGTTGCCGATTAAATAAATAACTTTTCAACCAAGATAATGCAATTCCCCTAATCCCATAATTGTGTAATTTATGAAATAAAATATTATGATTAATAGTATCAAAGGCCTTGCTCAGGTCCATAAATATAGCAATAACATGTTCTTTATTGGATAATGAATCTCTAATTTAATCTAACAATTGAGTAATTGCGAAATCAGTTGAATTTTTTTTTCTAAATCCAAACTGAGATGAATTAAGTAAATTATTTTTCAATAAAAATGAATCTAATCTAGTATAAATTATCTTTTCTAAAATTTTAGAAATTACAGGGAGTAGGGATATTGGTCGATAATTAGTTATTTGTGTTCGATCATCTTTCTTATGGACAGGGATCACTTTCGCGATTTTTAACGAATCAGGACAAGTTCCATTTATTAATGACAAATTAAATATATATTCTAAAGGGGATAAAATATAAATTTATTTTTTTTTCAAACATTTTATACTAATTCCATCGTATCCAGAAGATGTTTTTGATTGAAAAGTTTTCACAATCCTTACAATTTCATCTTTATTTGTAGGATTTAAAAACATTGTATTTGGAGTAGGATCAAATAAATATTGAGAAAAATTATTATTATCAGAGTGTATTTTTTAGGCTAAATCAGGCCCAACATTAATAAAAAAATTATTAAACTCTTGTGCAATATTAAATTAATCAACAATTTCCTGGCCATTAATATGAAGAGAATCAATTTTACTATGATGTTTATTTTTATTAATTAATTCCTTAATAACTTTCCAAGTTAAATTCGTATCCCCTTTCGCTTTTTTCAATTCATCAGAATAGTACATTTTCTTAGAAATTTGCTTAGAAGTTCGTATGCGTGCATGTGCAAAGTGGGATATATAGTGCTTAATGCTAAACATTGCAGCATCATTATATTTAAAAACCCTAATAAGGCCAGGGAACAAATGGCAACCCCTCTCCACGATTTTCCGGAATGCTCTGCAAGATAAGCGCCCCGTTTCATAAAACTTATTTTGCAGTATATTGTTGTAAGTGTCAACAGCCAATTAGCGTGGAGCATTGCAGCTGTTACCATGGTAGTTACACTAATTTGACACTGACAAGAATTGCAAACATTGTATGAAACTGGGCCCAGACATACCATTACGAAGTCACGTGACGTGGCCTTGTGTCTGCTTGTCAGCATGAACATTGCTCATATTTCTGAGTTGTGTGCATAACAGGACTTTTACGACTTTTATATATAAAACATTGCTTTTTTGGTTTTGCTTTCATTTAGATTTTGGTTTGAGGCTTAAAAATAATAATCAAAATAAAATACAACAATAAACACTTCAAACACAAATAAACACATAATGAATTATCAAAACAACAAGAAAAGCCGTAAAATTACCTCAAAGTGTCCGGCCTTTTTTGTGGTTAACCCCATAAAGCCCAAGGGGACACATCGTGCCCTCTACTATATTTTCTTAAATCTTATTGCGACAATGTTGGTAAACAATTTGACCACATTTCTCGTTGGCAAGTTAACTTTACAATTCAGAACATGTTTGGTTTTGTTTCCATCATAATACGGAAATAATTTGTTTGGTTAGATACCTACGCAGTACCAATAATTATATGCAAATTTGGTTTCAAACTATGTCTAGTAACCTATTTTGTCTTGCTATTAAACTGCACGCTTCAATTATGAATACTATTGCAGTTGTCCTGGTTGTGATGTGCTGGTCAACTAGGCAACCGGGTAACACCCTATTATTTTCGAGAAGTAAACTACGTTATCAGCGAACATAAGGTCTTACTGTCTTTTACACGAGACCTCCATTTTTTTCATCCTATCCGATGCACGGAGTGTCTTCCGTTAATCCGAGTACACACAGCGAGAGTTAGCACGAATTGTGCGATAAAAGACTCGTTGCCCGATTGCTAGGTTCGAACCAGAGATTCCGGGCGTCCATGCCATGGAGCGCTCCAAATTGAACCCTCAAACACCCTCAAATGGAGAATATAACCTAAATACAGGTTCACAGGGTACACATAACTGGAATAGTATGAACGAATCATATTGTATGAGTACACTACTACATATTATGAATCTAAACTACAAAGGTAATTAATATTTTACATACGAAAGCGTACACTGAAATATACACGGCATGTCATGTGTTCTATAAGGTGGAAACTTTATAATAATCCCAAGTCGAAATTCGCATAGAAACTCAAAGGAAAACCCATAGGACAATCCTATTGGTCTCTATTGGTTTATATTGGTTACCTATGGGTTTATATGTGTGTCTATGGGATCCATAGTCATTTCCATAACAAACCCATCGGAAACCCAAGATGACAATCCTGTTGGCTCTACTGGTTTGTATGAGAAATGTCTATGGGTACCATGGAAACCCATATACCACTTTTCGTATTGAATCAATATAAACTAGTAGGCATATTGGTTTCTTTTAGTTTTGCTTCTATGGGAATAGACCTGGGATAACACAACAATCAAAGTTTCCACACCAAATAGTTAATTTGGCAAAATATAAATAACGCATAACAACATCTTATACATTCCTATAGTTGTATCTATTGTAAATAGCGCCCCATTTGGTGACATTTGGTAATGTTCATGATTGCCGCTACGAAAGGTCAACTTACTTGTGGATGTGTCTCAAATATGAAAGTCAAATGTCTAGTCATAACTAAATTTGACAAACGGGCACACGATTCATACATTATGCCTGTGAACGCAACAAAGATATGGGCTTTACCGGGTTCTAAAGCTAATATAAGTCTGTTTATGTCAATGTTTTTTTTCCTTTCTTTTTACCTACCATCATGTTCTTCAGGACAAACGCTTGCTTCTCATCGTGCTGATCATGATGGAAGGTATGTATTGAATATCACAAACACTTGAACTACTTGTCCTGAGGACGTCTGTTTCATGTTTGAATTGTCAATATCAATTACATAATTGTTTTAGTTGATCAGGCGGGTGTTTCACAAAGAAATATTCCAAATGATGCTTTCGCGAGTGCCTATACGAATTATACAAAAATGAGGGAATAATTAAACGTCATGAGTACTTTGTACATGACTTACAACTTCAGATCTGACAGTGGTAGATCAGATTGCAGTATTCCAGCAAAGGAACCGGAAAAAATCAAGTAAAATGTAAAGGGGAGAATAGGAGCTTTCCAATGTTACCACATTCATGAACGGTAATACAGTAATAAGAGAGATATGAACGCTCAAACTTGAAATACGGAACTTTTTCTTGAGATCCTCTTAAGTGCCTCTTTTTTACCTCTCATTTCCAAGCCAAATCGTATTGTAAGCCACTCATCTACTTTAATTGATAAGATTTTCTCTAATATTATGCCTCATCCTGAATCTTACATTGTCTTTTCTGATATGACAGATCATTATCCTATAATGACGTATTATACTTTATCACAATCTGTCAAAAGTGGTCCTCGTCCATCAACACGCAAAGTTAATTGTGAGAATATCGCACGTACGTCTTGGTACTATCCTTGAAAATATAGATTGGTCTTGTGTTTGTGATATTGATGAACTAAATTGTTCATATGATACATATTGGCTACATACTTATGTTACAAAATAGATATCAACATGTAGTTATCAAATATGAGGTTTCAACACGTTTATACACCAGGGAGTCCAACAAGTATCTGTGATGGGTCCAATTACTGTTTACTTTGTATTTATCCCCATTATAGACAATTTTGCAGAGTTATGGTTTTGGTTATGTAGTTTATGCTGATGATACCCAGCTTTATACACTTAAATATTCAGACTTACCACTAGTTATTCCTGAATTAGAGTCATGTTTAGTGGATATCTAATTGTTGTCATCAAGTCATTTGTTAAGGCTGAATGCAGAGAAAACTGAATTCCTTCATATGTCATGTATGTCATCTTGATTCAGAATGAAGAATATAATACCACCTGTTTTGTTCAATCAGAGTTCGCTACAACCCACAAAGTGTGTTAGAAACTTAGGTGTTTTATTTGATGAGAATTTGTCATTAGTAAATCATGTAAATAATATTTGTAAAAAGGCATCATTTGGTTTGTATAAGCTAGGAAAGATTTGACAGTATTTGGATAAAAGCGCTACTGAAAGACTTGTCCATGCTTTTGTTTTAAGTCATATTGATAATTGTAATAGCATTTTGTTTGGTCTACCTGAGGTGTTATTAAGTAAAGTACAACACATACAAAATTCTGCTGCTCGTTTGATAACACGTACTAACAAATATGAATCCATATGTCCAGTTTTGTATAATTTACATTGGTTACCTGTAAATAAACGAATTATGTTTAAGATTTTAGTCATTACGTTCAAATGCATACATGGAAATTCACCTGATTATATTCAAGAACTTATTAGTTTGTATAAATCATCTAGGGTCCTTCGTTCAAGTTCAAAGAATCTTTTAGTTCAGTATTCCGTTAAAAGCAAGACATACGGTCAGCGGTCTTTCCAGTTTGCTGCACCTATGCTCTGGAACAAACTTCTTTACCATACTCGACAATCTGATACAGAACATCAAATTCGAGCCAATTTAAAGGCTTGTTTGTTTGTTAATGAATTGTAAGTATTAATTATTTTATCGTTGGTTAAATACCCTTCTATTTCTGTCTCTTTTACATTTATGCGCACTGAGACTTAATTGTAATATTGCGCTATATAAGAAAGGACTATTATTATTATTATTATATGTTTTGTGAAATTTTAAATGGTCAATTATATATTTGTATGCCAATCCAAAGAGATGAGGATAATAATTATAAAAAACCTAGACTACATTGGATTTCCAAGTCGTTATTGCGATCGATAAAATAGAAAGAATAACCTTTATTATGAACAATAAGCTGGTTGGAACTGATCAGTCTAAAATGAAATATGATTATATCGAATAAAAATACTTTGACTAAAACAATTCATTTGTAAAAGAGAAAATATTGTGTAGATCGCTTAGAATTATATAAGCATGATATGCAAAATACGTGGAAAATTATTAAACAAGCAATGAAGTTAGCAAAACATAAATGTGACATAAATCAAATTAATTTTGATAATGCGACTGTTGAAGATCCTCACATTATACCTAATGTTTTAAATAAATACTTTTCTTCTGTTGGGGACAATCTGGCTAGAGATATTCCGCCGACTGATAAACACTTTGTTGAATTTCTAGGTCCAGCTAATCCCAATTCAAAATTTCTTATTCCTACACATAAATTTGAGAATTGTTTCTAATTAAAAATGAAAAGAAACGTTCTGGTTGTGATGGTATACAAAATTGTATTCTAAAAGGCATTATTCCTTACATAGTAGATCATTTAGTTCATATCTTTAATTTGTCTTTGTTAAATAGTCAAGTTCCTAACACAATTCCTTTTTTTTAGAAGGGTAACAAGTTAAATATTACTAATTATGGTCCAATTTCTCTATTGCCATCTATTTCTAAGATACTTGACAAAATAATATGTATTCGATTAGTTTTTTTTTAATGAAAATATTCTTTCGAATTTTCAGTTTGGTTTTAGAGAAAATTATAGTACTACCCATGCTTCATTGTCTTTTATTGAGAAAGTAGCCCATGCGATTGATAAATCTTCCCACATGGTGGGTTTTTCCTGGATTTCTCAAAGGCCTTCGACACAGTTAATCATGATACTTCAGAAACGTTTTCCATACAGCGTGCGTGGTAAGGCCTTGGAGTGGTTCAGGAATTACCTCTCAAATAGACATATGTATTTGTAAATACTCATAGTTCAGAGTTATGTAATATATTATCTTGAGGCGTGTCACAAGGAAGCATCTTGGCCCACTCTGATTTATTTTATATGTTAATGATTTTAGTAGGTAATTTGATGTTCTATCGTTCGTTCTTTTCGCCGATGACACTAACTTATTTTTTTCTCACGATAATCCACACACTTTTGCAGAAACAATTAATGTTGAATTAGCTAAGGTATTAAAGTGGATAAGAGCCAATAAGTTATCATTAAATTTGCAGAAAACTAAATATATGTTTTTTTAGTAAATCTATACATTCATTACCTATAGATATTGCTTTTGAACATTTTATATTGAAAAACATTTGTAATATTGAATTTGTAAGGGTTACCGTAGATAATCAACTTTAATGGAAATTTCATATACATAATATTTGTAAAGTTGTTTCTCGCAATAGTGGTATAATTAATATATCAAAATTCCACCTCCCCTTCGCATCCTTACTAATGTTATATACATCTTTAATATTACATGTACCATACTTTAATTATGGTATTCTGACCTAGGGTAACACCCACGTAACATTATTAGATAAATTGTTGTTATTGCAAAATAAAGTACTTCGCATTATTTTTAATATGGCCCCACGCTCTCACACAGAATTGTTATTTTTTAATAATAATATATTAAACGTCAAGGACCTATATTTATTTAAACTCGGTCAATTTATGTCTAATTATGATAACAATACATTACCCGCAATTTTTGATAATTTTTTTTTAAATGTACCCCACAAGACTTTCGGGAGAATTCCGTTTGCCCTAATTGAGAACGTTTTTAGCTAAAATACATTTATTTATATTGGTCCCAAATTTTGGAATACTCTAAATAATAATATTTAAAAGGCAACTGTATTTAATTTGTTTAAGAAAAGGATTAGCATACTATTATTGCAATCTTACGAAACTCATTAAATTAAGAAGTATGGTTATCTCCCTATGTACTGTTTAATTTTTTATTAATCACATTTTGTAAATAAAAGGTCATCATCTATATTTTGTAAGTGTTTTAGTTTATCGTAAATTGCCTTTTTTCTTTTTTGTATTGGGCGCTCTTTTATCGCTTATACCCGTATGCGTGAACAGTTCTGTCTCTGTCTGCATCCAACCATCCTTTCTCTTCATGTTACCATCACGTATGATACTTTGTCATCTTTTCATTCATTCTTAATGTTATATATTTGACGTCCCGTGCTACCTGTGCTATGCACGTTGTTTTGTGTTGTGTCGTATTATTTTGTTCTGCTCGTCAAAGTCTTTACAAAAAAAGTCTTTAAACAAAAAAGTAAGTATTATTCGACTTGTTTCTGAATTGAGATTGAAATGCTTTATTATTACCTAAATGTCCACAATCTACAAGTATTGCTTTTCAGTGCATCCCTCCATTTCCAAACATGTTATTTATTTTATGATATTATGATTCTAATTTTCATTGTGCATCTGTTTAGTTTTACATAATGTAACCTTTGTTTTGTGTTGTACTGACGCGGAAAGGGCGGGGGGGGGGGGGGGGGGGGCCAGCGGTCGACGTGCCGCCGGGGCCCAGGGGGCCACAGTTCTTCGATTCACCCCCCGCTCTCGCGCCAACGAAAAATGAGGAGTACGAGAACAACGAGAAACAGCAAACACGAGTAAACACGGCGTAAAATTAAATTTAGAAGTTCATGTTGCTTTATTCACGAAATAAGAATCAAACAGCCAATTATATCTTCTGAGCTGGGCGAACTGAAAACTAACGAAGTGAAGAGAACTAAAACATGGAGCTGCAAATTGCTTCTTCTCCAACGAAACTCAACTTAAACTCTTCCGCCTATAATTCAAATCTCCCGCCCTTTATGGGCGATAAACCTCATCACTTTGACGCAATGCGCGACATTAATCCACCCCTTTTAATTCCCTTATTTTGGAACTTCATTAATGAGTATGAATGCTTCGTAAGTCGTTCTCGGGAATACTGCACGTGGCAAAATACAATACACACACATTAACTCACACATAACACATTCGTATAGGCCTACATACGCACAAACACACACACACACCTCCACAATCGGACCCATCCAATCATAATCATGGATACAACCCACGTGCATCATTCAACAACACCCACATTCCAAGATCCACCCAAGTCACGCCCACCAACAGCATCTCCGAGAACGAGACAATACCCAAGCATTCTTACTGATTTTAAACAAAGACCCGTGTCTGCAACCCGCGTCACCATAATTTTATAACAACGAAATACCCCCGTGCGCGAGGCTCCGAAAATATTCAAAGTATTTGCCTACTAATTACTATCCTAATGTAGCTCTCCATTAACCCAGGCAGAGCCAGAATCCCGTTCGATGTTATTTAATTTTTGTTGAAAATGAAACTTAAATATGTTTTCATTATGACAAGTTTTTATGGTGGCATTAAAAAGACATTTATTAATAATTTTGCGAAATTCTAGCAAAAATTTGGCCAAATTATACAAATTCAGCCGAAATCTCGCCAACTTTCGGCAATAATGTTTTTTTTGTAATGCCACCATAAAAATGTATTTCTTTGTGAAACACCCCCGAAAAACCCTCCCGGGCCACCGGGCTACTGCAGCTTATGTCGAGCAATGCTTAACTTAAATTATTTACAAGCTTACTGGTCATATCTGTTTGTGGCAATTACCTCTTTTGAAAATTGGCATATTTTATTTGTATTTTTGTTAATAATGTATAGTTTCAGGATCTTTCTCGAGTGCCAGATTAACAAACAGCTGTTGCAGCGATGGCTACGGTCTCAACTACACCCTGCCCACCAGAACGTGCCAGAAGGTTCAGGATGAGAACGGGACGATGGTCCAGACCATCCCGAAGCTGATCCCACCGTCGCGTTTGGAGCAGGAAACGTCGTGTGGCAGGCAGAGCCGACTGGAAATTCCACCTGGCAAGAGGATATGTCGAATCCCAGGTAAGCATAATTATAAGGAATATATATACTTTGGCGTACCCAGGATTTTCTCAAGGCCAAGGAGGGGGGTCGTTATTTCGTCAACGAGGGGGGGGGGGGGGCGGTGTTGATTTTTGAGGGGGGCATCGGTGAAGATTTTTCTCGAGGGAGGGGGCGGGTTGTCGGTGAAGATTTTTTTAGTGGGGTGGTGTAGGTAAATATTTGTTGAGGGGGGGGGGGAGGTTGAGGGTGTCGGTGAAGAGTTTTGAGGGGAGGGGAGTATTAGTTAATTTGTTTGAATGATAGGAAGAAACCAAAGCTGTATGTATTATTTTACTTTTCGCTTCGACTTGAATCACTCTATTGTGATCCAGCTGAGGTAAAGGCGGCTTGCATTTGACGTTTTTGCACACTTTTACTATATCGGGAATATCTTTCTAACCATTGAAGCTACCCCCTACAAACCATACATTTCTGGAAAGCTTAGAATATGGGGAATCCAACACAACTGGACTTAAAATAAGAGTTTAAACACCAATAATATAGAGACAAATACAATTTTTGAATTTTAGCCAGTCTTCATTCAAAGCGTATCTCCTCAGAGGTGTAGTGGCGTTTACATTTTATATTCTAAAGATAGATATTATGATGCTATACAAACAAATTTATGATGGCTTTTTACATTATTCAGCTATCTTCTTAATCAAAAGGCAATTTTGGAAAAAAAATCAGAAATCAGTGTACATATTAAATGTACATATTTTGGTTTACAATAGGGTTACCTCTAAAATCCATTATTCATCTGTTCATCTACAAATTTTAGTCTAAACAAATCCGATTTTAGGCAAATAAGCTTGAAAGGTCAAATACAATATTGATATTTGTTAGATAAATGTGACATAGGTAAAAATAGGAAAAATAGCGGGATCAATAGTCAGTAGTTGGTTCAATGGAAGATTAGGGCATGTTAATCACAAATAAACTGCCATATTTATTTTCTGCATGACAATAGATGTTGCTGCTTCACTCTGAAAAGAGAGGAACACAATTTGGATGGTACAAATTTTGATTTGTGACAATTTTATTTGGACTATTTATGAAAAGTAGAATTAAAAATCTCCAATCTAAGCCGGAAATTAATCACTTTCGGCTCCAAAAATGTACAACATCGATAACAAAATCCTTAATCTATCCCTACCCCACAATATATGTATTTTCTTAAAACTCAGAATCCATTGATCATTTTACGATAACATTACGTCCAAACCACGTTAGTCAAAAACCTCAGCTAAAGGACTGATGTGAGGTGCTTAGATTTGACCATTCGAGCCTGCATCCAGTAGATTTTTATCAGGGATAGCACTTTCTTATCGCAAGCACCTCGGCGCTGATGTAAACACAGCGTGAGTTTGTTGACAGTAGAGATAAAACTGTCAGAAACTGATAAGAATGTGGTCGATCGAGGTAGGAAAATGATAGAATTGATTTCCACGATGGTGGTCATCACGGCTAACGTGATAATCACGTCATGAAAATCTCATTTTTGATGAAAACAAATCAATACCCCACTAAGCCCCTTAAAGAAAGATGATGTGAATGGAACACATCGGTATTGATATTATGAATGTAAAACTGAATTGCAAGAATGTAAAACGATTTAACAAGCATATACAAACATATGTCAAAGCGTTCCAAAATTAGAATTTAAAACAATTGACAATGTGGCATGCGGCGGCAGGCGATCCCTATGGAAACCCCACCAG
Source organism: Echinarachnius parma (assembly GCA_037951105.1). Taxonomy (NCBI): domain Eukaryota; kingdom Metazoa; phylum Echinodermata; class Echinoidea; order Clypeasteroida; family Echinarachniidae; genus Echinarachnius; species Echinarachnius parma. The sequence continues at coordinate 18,696 of JBAMJV010014406.1, forward strand.
GCCATACAAGTCGAAAGTATTATTTTCTTCATTATTAGGTTCATTTTGCTGTGTTGAAAACAAATGGACTTGAACTTGTTTTGTTTCATTTCCATGCCAGACTGCCGCCGCAACCCTTGTAAGAACGGCTGGTGTGAGGAGACTATGGAAGGTCACGAGTGCCACAGCTCACCTGGGTGTACCGGTCCAGACTGCAATTCGGGTATGTACTAATCCTCTGGGGCGCGTTTCATGAAATGTCACGTGACTACCACTGCATTACGTACATATACAGCAGTTGTCCTAATTTTGTGATCGCCATTATCGCTCAAATGTAGACATATTTCTTAAATGGAAAGATTGCGTTACTTTAGTCAGTAATACGGGGACACGAGAAAAAATGAACAAAGCTATATTGTATTCGTAATACTTGCATATGACTCCTTTTAGGAATTGTGTAAGAATGTTGTAGCTCAGTACGGAATGAGCGCATATATGACGTATTGCTTCAAAGAATAGTTTATTGATGAATTAGCAAACATGTAATTCCGTACTGACCGGCGGAATCGCCGCAGCGCGTAAACGCCGCATGCCGACTTTGAGCATTGAAAGTAAATTTAAAAAAGTGGGAGAAAAGTGCGCTAGGGAAACTGGCGACAAAAAAAGCGGGAATAACGGCCGAAAACCAGAAAATCTGCGGGGAAAATTTGCCAAATTTAAGCAGGGAATCGGCGGCGCGTAAAATTTCTCGCAATCGCGCCATGCACACTGTATGCAAGCTACGAGTTACGATGTACCATCTCGATCAAAATGTCCGAACCGTACTCTAACGTACCTACCCCTACGTGTACTGCACTGTACTACAGAGAACCCTGTACTACTGTGCAATGCAATGCATCCATAACGCACGTAGATCGATGGCAGGCAAGCGCGGCACTGACAGTGGTAGTTTGTAACTTCGAAGTTAAAAACGTATCGGATTTAGCAAATATCAGCAAAAAAGGTTAGAAACTATTCTAGGCCAGGGTAAACGTAGACAATTTGGCTTTATAATGTTTTATTACGCAATACAATACAGTGCAATACAACAAATAGTCCCACACCTGCTGAAATGTGTTGTTTTGAGGCCGGTGAAAAGTGAAAATTTGACTATCGCCGCGTACGCGCCGCACCCCAACTTGGGGGGCTTTTTTCAAGGAAAAAGTATGCGGCGATTACGCCGGTCAGTACGGTACCTTTAAAGGTTGATCTTCACAACAAATTAAAATGTATAACCTCCAATCAAATCTGAATTTGTTTTTCAAAATTACCTGTTTTTGTGTTTAAATATGCCCGGAGGGGCACTCAACTATATTGCTGTACACACGCGCGACCACAGGTTTTTCAAACCCACCCTAAACAAGTTGTATCCATTGGTCAAATTTATACCCTATTCAAGTATTTTCGCGTGCTTTTTAGACAATTTTGTCCCCCAAACAAGTATAACCCCTAAAACATACCCCTAAACAAGGTCTACGTCAATTGTTCTCAAAAAAACAAGTTTGGAGAAAAGGATACCCTAAACGCGTATTTGTTTAACTCCACAAACATAGCCTTTTTTCTGATTTTGGCCTTTTTGACACCCTAAACGCGTCACGCGCGTGACGCGCCATGATCGGCAAAAAGTACCCTTTTTACGCGTTTTTT
>JBAMJV010014407.1:0-31012 GCA_037951105.1 Echinarachnius parma
TGCATGTGACGTCACAAATATGACGTCATTTTTCTTCGCCTGGATTCAATTTTTTTACGGCGGTGTCTAAAGGAATTTACAAGTTAATTTTTTTATTTGACCGGGTTTTCCCACGAGGAAAATATGTTTGTATTAGTAATCGTCATTAAAATCTACCTTAGGTAGAGTAAAACACAATTTTGAGGTAATTTTCTTGTCAGCGGATCTTTAATATCATACAGTAACTATAATAATAATACATTCACACATGCACACATAAACAAACAAACATACACACACATATACTCACTCCCTTATCGTCTTCTCCAGAGCTATCATCAGTTGAAGAAAATCAGCAGCCCTCGCTATGAACAAAAAAGCATAAACACATTTAGTACAATTCCTATGTTACAGGTACAGGCCATATTTTATAAAACGTCTGAATAATTTGCCGTTTGACGAATGGAGATGAATGTAACACACACACAAATGAGATCGAACAGCCCTGTAATTTGCATGGATTCTACTAATGAAAAACGAATGCGTCCCTCCATCAAACTATATATCGGTCAATACAGGAGTTTAACTGTTTTAGCATGATATTGCAACAATATTTTACTTATTCTTGTAAAGGTATTGTGAATCCGACACTTCAGTGTAAAGGTATGTCACAGAAAAAGATCGCAAAAATGAAGAATATATAAATACATGTAGTCAGTTTAATCGAGGTTTGGTTGTTTTGTTTAGTATTCGTTCATTCCGTTGTTATTTGTGCGCGGGTCACGTAGCTAGCGCAGGTCACGTAAGGGTCACGCATAGCCATGTGGTACTCTGTGGAATCCGTGTGCGAGCTTTCTCACCGGGTGAATATACGTATAATGCACAATTACACGTTGGACGACGGTTTATTAGTTGTAGGTCTATAACTCCACGAAAAAGAGGTTTCAAGCCCTAATTTGTTTCAGGTATGCTGTCAAATGACATTTCCTTTCATATAAGACAATAACCTTTAATAAACAATGCACTTTTGAAATTTGGCTTGCAAAAGAGGTAAGGGCTCATATTAATGACAATCACTGATTTAATTCCACACTAACTTTATTTCATAATAGAGTCATTATTATAAGTAGAAGTAGTACTAGTAGTAGAATTATCTAAGATAATATCAATTGTATATACCAAATATCCTGTAGACCTAGGCCTATGCTAACAACACAGGCAGAGTTTATTTTACTACCCAGGTCTGTTAACAAACAAAACAGATAAACCTGTTAAAAACCTAAATTATTGTAGGCATAAATACGAATATACCGTTAAACCACAATATTTAGAGTAATTTGTAACAGTTTCATGAATATCCATGAGCTAGTTTGTGCTTTTGCAAAATGAAAACAAATTTGTTCATAATCCCGTTATTTTTTAAAATGATTATCGAAATTCAGTTTTGATTTACATTAGTATAATTGATTATCAGTGGACTCTTGTTAACCCCTTTTGGGTGAAAATTCATGAACGCAATATTGGTTTTACGTCTGTGTGTAAGAACTAACCATTAAAAAACATACCATGTTTATAAGATAATCGTGAACAAAGGAAGATGGATAGGCACGACAGGTATAGGCTTAGTGCACAATATGATGCCGTAGGTTATTAGGTAGGTTAATTAGAACTAGGAGGATTGGACTGAACTGTAACAAATAACTGCCTGGAATTTCCCGCCAAAAACGCTATTTTTGTGTACAGTGTATGCTGTGAACAATTCAGAAAGGTATGTGAAAAAAAGTATACAGAAACAGGAACATCATATTTTAACAGGAAAGTTGCTGTATAAAAACAGAGATAACTTGAATTTTACATGAGTATATGACATGACAAAGACAGAAAGCTACTGTGAAATTACAATATGATCATTAACAGGATCCTGTCATTTTACGTGAGGCTATACAATAACAAGAACTCTCGTGAAATAACGTGGGTTCCTGGCATAACGACTGCCAGGACATTCCCGTAAAAAAAACGTATTTATATTTTACAGTATAGCCTAATTCTAAGGTACCATAATTTTGGGTATGGCGGCTATGCCCCACCACCTACAAAATGTGGCAACGGTGTTTCATTGCATCTTGGGCTACGCTTGATAGTATCTGTTTACAAGGTTTTCAGCTTATTCGGGGGGGCCATTTTCATGACGAGCCAGACTTTCATTTCCAAACGAAATTGATATGTGCATGACAAAAATGCATGGTAAACTTTTAAGCTAAGCTGTCCCCCACTGGCTCCCAGACTATTACACAATTACACAACATATCACATTTTAACCTTACTCCCATTGGGTTATTTTGGGGACTTGAGTCCATGGGGGGGCGGGGGGGCATTTTAATGGTCTCCCCCCCCCCCCCCCCTCAATTATCGGCAACGAATGGACCGATTGACTTGAACATTGGCACATACGTAAAACAAGTCAAGTAGAATAAGAATTTGAATATGCCAATTTTTGACGAATTTGGGGGAAATCAAAAGAAACTAGATGTTGAATTCGTCATTTTTGACGAATTAAGGTTATACGTATCGATTTATTATGATAAAAGGATGATTCCAAAAATAACTACTCAATCATCATATCAATAATAATAGATCCCCCTCCCCCCCCCCCCCTGAAAAAAAGAAAAAAAGAATAAAAAAAGAAAGTTAAAACATATTGCCTTGGATTCGAACCCACGACCCTTAGATCTTGTGTCACAAATTATACCGCGAGACCAACATTACATCTCTTAACGGAAATCGCAAATCGGGAAAGATACATCAGTGATTGCACACTGAATTTGTTATTGTAACAGTGAATTATTTGACCTTTGAACCAAATTTACATATCCTTAACGCCATTTTCATAATCCGATCTTATCTCATGAACATTTTTCCTTTCATTATATTTATAACATGTGTGCTGAATTTCATGTCCGCGGCGTACGTGGTTATTGAGTATTCATGCTTGATATATTTGACCTTTGACAGTAAATATCACAATGAAACATGCATTTTCGCGATTTGGTGTTAACTTATTAAATGATGGGCTTGTGAGTCCCTATCTACATGCGAAGTCTCACATTGGTAGCATAATTCCTCCAGCAGTTATAGGTCGATAACATACGTTTTGGCTAACCCTCAATTTGTATCAGATTTGGACTCTTATTTGCAATCAAAATATTCATCAGGATCCACTGAACAAAACGAAATGTTATGAATAGATTGCGAATAGAGCATGAAATCAGCTACGATATATCAAAATTTGGGAGAAAAATAGATGGAGAATAAGCGAGATATGGTCAAGAGTCCGCTGTGATCGATATCAAAATTGATTGAAATTGATTAAAATTCGCATTCTCAACTTTAACCCTAAATATGATGACTTTATAACATTTACTTGGCATAAATGAGGTATGAATTCGTAGGAAAATTGGGTGTTTGTGGACTTTAAAAAAAGTTATGGCCGAATAAAAAAAAGGGTGTTTTTACCATATTTTGCCATTTTGCGTGCGCGCGTAATTTTGACTTTGACGCGCGCGTACTCAGTTATTATGAGTCAAGAATGGCTCAAATTGATAGGGTGCATTAAGGAATATATAAGGATTGCAAAACCTGTGAACAAACGAGATTTATCCTGTTCATTTGCGTTACGCGCGCAAATACGCGCGCGCCGACGCGCACGTCCGGAATTTTTTTAAACGCTTAAAATTGTCTGAAACATATAGTTAATTAACTTGGGTTGGGGTTTTGAACATTTTTTTCTTTTGACGGACGCGTACGCGCGCGTCTTCTAGTGTAAGCGCATGCGCATGAGCTTAAAAGATGAAGATCGACCTGATCAATATTGATGCGAAATTTGAATTAAAATTGATGATGCATGACTGAGATATGATGATTATTGCAATTTGACAAAATGGCGTCCTGATGACGTCACAGTGATGTGACGACATTTAAATGAGTTTCTTGCACTAAGTCAGATGATGATCTATCAACATCAGCCAAATAGCAGAGGAATAAAAACACGTATAGTTTATTATCAACGCCCTATAGCGCCCTCTAGCGTTCTAGCGTTGATGTTGATAATGTGTGGAATATGCACGTCGTGATTACCGGTGGCCTGAAACACAAAATGGGATTCCTGCCGACACAATGTTATGGTAAGTTTGAAGAGCAATAATCAATGTATCATTTCGTTCATTTTCTGACCAAATATGATGTATTTGTGCAAAGTTATGCTGCTTCAAAGACGGGTTATTGAAAAAAAAATTATTTTGCATGCCCTCAAACTTTGCTGGATCCTGACCCATATTAAACATGGATTAAATAAATTTTATGTGCACTGGAAAGCCAATATTGTGGCGCAAATTTTGACACCAAATTCATTTGGCTCAAAAATAAAACTATGTGTCAAATTTTGAGTCAAAGTTGGTGCTAAATCCGAAAAATTATTAGAATGAGCTACGAAAGCTGTATGCTGTGTCACGTGACCTTCGCATAAGCGTGAATTTTCGTCCTGCATTCGCGGAGCTAGACTTGTTTTGGAGATTCGATGTTGCCCCACCTATTGAAATTGGTGATGGATATTTGATTTGTTTGTTCTAAAACTCGTCTTGACTGTCTCTGCGCTTAGAAAATATTGAATTTGTCGACATCGACATCCATTGTTTAACCCATACCACGGCATGATTATAGATATATATATATTGGCCTAGGTCGGCATTTTTCTAAGTTTGTGACTTGTGTGACTGAGTGTGAGAGACAGTGTCAGTGAGTATTACTGTATACACAATTGAAGTTTACTTTTCTTGTTGTTTGTACTATTCTATTGTACTTGTAGTTTGTAGTTGTAGTTGTAAAACAAAGTCTAGGCTGTCTGAATTTTATTCATGATCTGTGATGGCTGCTTTACATTTTATCTTGCTCAATCCGTACTGTTCCCATACTATAAATGCATGATCATGATGATGCAAAATCATTGCACACAAAATTTAAAGGAAATGTTGTCTAGACTAATTAATAATGAGACAAGCCATTTTTGTTTTCTTCATTTTTCTGATCGGAATATTCTGACTCGACATACGTGTCTTTAAATTTGGCTCTGCTGTTAAAATACTGACAGTGCATACAATGCTCAGATTCATGCTATGTCTAGAATTCTTGCGGAATGTTGATTGTTTTTTTTTTCTTCCCCTCTTTCTTCTCTAGCTGTGGCCCGACATTCAGTATCGGTTCGGTGGATGGGGATGTGATCATGTTGTCACAGGATCGGTCACCCTCACCTTACTCCCTGACGACGGCGGCGCTCCTGATGCGATTGCGATGCTCCCGCCGGCGTCTGAGGTTGGCCCACGCTACAGACATACTGCTGAGCTGACGGGACGGCCAGATCTCCCGGGGTCCTGGTCCGCTGGTGATAGGTGCTTGCTGGCGACCGGCTCGCGGATTAAATTACTGTAATAACTGGTATGTACAAACTAAACTGCGATACTACACATCGATGTAACGGTGATATACGACGAAACACTAGATAACAGCATGCAAACGATACTATTAAGTGTACAGAAGACTGTCTGGGTTTCAACTCACTAAACAATACATCACCCAGGCAGGCCTTATATACCCTTCCCAAGGCCATTTAGCAGGCCTGACATACCGCCTTTCCTGGGGCAACTATTAATAGACTTTGAGAAAACATTTAAATCATTGATATTGACAATGATATTGATGCTGTAGTTCTGTATAGGGACAAAAAGTGTGAACAAATCATAAAACATTCAATAATAAGGACATGAATTCAGCCTAAGTTGGGAGTGATGAAGTACGTTTCAATGGTGAGATCTTCATTAAAGTTTGGATGATAAACATCAAGAGCGGCTTAATCAGTGGCGAGGTGAGGGATCTCATCGGAGTCGCTGAAGGACGCACTACTATTTGCAACATCATCGTAGGCCAGATGTCGGATGTCAGCGACGTGGAAGGGGAGGAGAGCGTCGTCATCCAGGCAGTCATCTTCGAGAAGATGGATGTGGCAAGCGTCTTTGTGGGCGACATCACGGAAGACTTCAGGAAGACCATGAGAAACTGAATGTCAGTGCAAAGTTGCAGATTTCTAGTGCACAGTAGAAACACTACTTGTTTTAGCACAGTCATGGAGTTGGACACATTGTGATTTGAGAAAATGTGTAACACTGAAATGAAAACATGGACACATACTTCACCTTTTTAGAAAATAGGACTAAGCTGAAATTAGACTAAACATTTAAATGAAAATAACAATTCTTAGTTCAGATAATTATTTTTTCTGTATTGTGAAATGAACAGTTCATGAACTTTGATTCACAAGAAGGAACATTTTAATTCCAGTTAAATCGCTGAGATATTGAGCTGAACTTGGACTTTGAACAGTTTGATTCATTTCATGCAAGCAATCTCAGCTCAGAAAGACTGTTGTTGTGAAAGGCAACTACATGTGAGTATGTGATTACATGTATGTATATAGATCTACAAGTTTGTCAGTTAGCTTCTACTCAGCGGTGAGTATAGATCTATATGACTTTGAATACCGTCTACAGTATGACATTTTTTAATGTACTGAAATCAATGTTTCTGTATTAGGGCTGAAATTATGTACCTTTACCTATACATGTACTCTTTCAGGAACAAAGTTTATATTTTATTTCAGGGCTCCCTTTTGAATTTTATGAAAGTTTTTGTGGGCTACTTTTCCAACTTTCGGGGGCTTCAAATTTCTGGGGCTATTTCTTTTCTAATATCGGGGACTACTAAGGGCTTGCCACTCACACTGGCCCACTAGCCTGGGGCCAGTAAAATTGCACCTTGGGCCAGCAAAAATTTATAAAATTCAATATTTTGGTGGCCTGAGGGGGCAAGCAGATTTTCAACATGACATGGACAAAATTAGGCAATTTGTGGCTTGATCAGGAAGAGTGATATTTTGAATAGTAAAAAGATTACGAAATAAATGTTTGGGGCCAGTGAATATTTTAATCGAGTGATCAGAAATAGGGAAAAATCATTTGACTGGAAAAAAAGGCAAAAAGATGAGTGTGGAGCCCTTGGCTGCTATGTACATGTACATTGTAGCTCTGATGGTGTAAGTGATTATCGGATCTGCATTCATTGTTCGATCATGATCCATATTGATCATGCAGAAAAATAGGTGGATTTTGTTTTCTTTATCTTTTCCCCCTGTAATTATTTGTTACATGTTAATCTGAGGTCAATGACTCTTGTGTACCTGTTAAAACAGTGTACAGTATTATTACCTTAAATGCAATCCAGTGATTGATCAGATAAGTTAGCATGTTTCATACTTACAAGTTGCTTTACAAGTTGAGTGAAAATTGTACTTTTATCATCCAAACATTGCACTTGTCAAATGATAATTTGTAATGTATGGTAAATATGTTATTCCATGTTTACATCTAGTCCATGCCTTAGCTTGTTGCATGTACAAGTACACATTGTACAGAAGTGTGTAATTAGATTCATGGATTCATTTATGTCAAGGTTGTTATCAATTAGACAGGGATCAACACTCACACTGACACTCACACAAAATTGCACTTTGGGCCAGCAAGTAATATTTTTGTGGCCCGATCGGGCAAGCAGATTGATTACTCATTAAATAACATTGTTGGGGCAAGTAATTTTTCTTTCAGACCACAGAATAGGAGAATAAGTTATTTTACTGGCCCAATTAGGCCACTGAGAAAAAAAGTTGACTGTGGAGCCCTGAATTAGAGATATTTGTTGTATCTAGTAAGATGATAAATTGCTTTTCACAAATGTGTCATAAACAGTTACTTTATACCCTCATGGCGTTTTACACTTATTTAATCATGGAGAAAGCTTTTCTATGATCGTATAGACTAAATGTTATATAATTGAATCCTTAAATGCCTTTTTACAAACAGTATATTCTTGCCATCTGAACATCTTATTATTGTGATATCTTTGTATCAATGGCACACTTGCTATTATTATTAACAGATGTCTACTGCTTGTTTATTTTCATATAACACGTTTCATTAAAAAAAATCAAATGATTTCCTTGTTTCCAAGTGTTACAATTACATGTATGTGTATGTGTGTCATGTGTTGTTGTGTAGGTGCATTTGCATGTGTGTGTATGTATAATAATAATTTAATAATATAAACAAATATTAAATCTAAACAAAATTACAAAAAAGTATTGATGTATGTATACTTACATTATGTATGCATGTTTGTATGTATGTATATATGTATGTACTTTGTATTATGTATACATTGTATGTCTGTATGTATGTATGTGTGTAATGTATGTATGTGTGTGTGTATGTATGTATGTATGTTTATGTGAGTGATTGTTTTTGTTTTGAACATAGCAGATATTTGTGTTGCACTCTTTGTGATGTATGCAATGTTTATGACGAGATATACATGTATGATGTAATAATATTGTTTCAGTAAAACTAAAAGGGGGGATTTAATTTCCAGATTTCTTGTTTTTACCAATCATTTAGTGTTCCTTATCAGTACCTAAAAGTATATAAAAATTGCCACCTACTAGTCAAATGTTACAAACTTTGAACATGAAATGTGTAAATATCTACAAAATGTATCCCTAATAAATGCCATAAATCCTAAGCACGCTCACACATACTGGACGAACACAAGGTAAACAATGCCTGCATACATAAATCACTACTCAACATTTTTTCCCACACTTGGAATACAGTACGTGGGACTGCAGTGATCATATCCTGACTGAATTTCGTTCATAAACATGTATATGAAAGTTGTTATTGTTTGTTAGATATCCTTACAAATGTTTATCTAAGGTCATTTCATCCGTTTTTACCGTAAAACTACAAATAATTATGACTGTATATTAAATAAGTTACACTTTGATAGTTATTTTGCGCTAGCAGAATACGCCCCAGTCCGAAGGGAATGACGTAATTCCTCTCGGCCGCTGACTGACCAATCACAGAGCAGGATATCGTCTCTTCTCAACGGTCGTGTTTTGATGAGTTTTTGACATTGTAGTTGTGTTAGATTTTGCTGGATCCTGACCCATATTAAAACGTTTACACCCCCATGTTTATATTTTCGGAAAGAAGAATAAATTGCGATTATATACGTTAGACTTTCATTTGGGCTCAAAAGTAAAACTATGTGTCAAAATTCGAGTTGTTTTCAAAGTTTTTGTCTTTGTAAAAAAACACATTTTTAACGAGGAAATTGAATTATTTACAGGATTCGTATAATAAATATACTTAAATATTCAATAACTCCAGATATTTACTATGATATTGCAAAAAACAGAGCGCAAAAAAGTGATAAAATAAAGGAGATATCGTCGTTTGAAAAAGTGCCTTTTCGGAGAGCTCTACGGTAGGGCTCAACCCGGCCAAATACGCTGTATTAATGAAATCCCCGCTACAGTACAGGGCCGATCTTCCTCTGCCGGTAGGCTGACATGTGAAGTTTCATGACGATTGATTCATCTGATCTTGAGATATGCGACGCACAAAATTGATGTCAAGAAAAATAAAAATTCGAACGAAATCAATAGGTTATACGTATGATATACGTATAACCTAATTACAGGATTTATTCAGGTTTTCTGTAAAACTACTTTCAAATGATGTAATTCATCATGTCATTGTTTTTATAGTGATAAAATATATCATTAATTTGCATAAAATATGCAAATATGCCAATTAGTATTCCCGGATTTACCCACATTGTTTTCATTCTTATGCATTTTATTGTTTGTTATTGCTTTTTATGTTTTGTTTTGTTTTGAATTTATCTCTGAAGTGTATGAATTAAACTAATAACAAAGAAATAATCCAAATTATAATTCAATGTAACAATTATAACAGATTTGGAGTTTACATGGCATCGGATATATGAATTACATAGAAACCTGTACAAAAATTGCAATTTTTGTTGATGGATGAGCAATTATCGACCTCTAAAATCTGTTCTACATGTCCAACTGGGGTGAATTTTATATCAAAACATGCGGGAGACTTGTGAGTTCGTCGCTCAACAGATTAGTATGCAGTTAAACATTAATCAATATGCATGGTTATTCTGACTGCGTTCTATTGTTTTAATTCGTATAATATGATCCGTCTTTATTCTAATTTAACAATATTGATCAATTAGTTAAACTAATATCATAGAGCTGTATATAAGCAAGCTAGAGGCCGGACTCGCGCATACCGCGCGCTTACAGCGATGTGCCATTTAAAAGCACTGGTAGCAAAGACCATAGAAATATGAATAAACAAACCAACCCGTTTATAACTAGAAGCAAAAACTGTAGAATTACAAGACAGCTCACTGGCGGTCGCGCAGCGATGTCCCTTCAAACAAAATGAAGATTCAAATCGAGCTTAGGAGAAAGTTGGGTACACCCAGAGGTTTGGGTACAGAACTGAATCTTGTTCATTTTAATTAATGAAAAAACATTTAAAAATTATAGTCGATAGCTTTTTTGGAACAAAATTTAATGTTCCCTTTGTTAGTATTAATTTAAACAAAAGTAAGGATCAGAACGTACTTACTTAAAGGGAAAGTTGAGTTTTGGTAGAGAGGGCGCTAGACTACTTAATTGGTTTGTGAGGTAATGCAAAACTGAGTGTAAAATTTGAAAGAGCATAATATTTAAACAATAAAATCATCTTTGTTTGATCAAAATCGGTTCAGAAACGGCTGAAATATCCATAAATATAACAATTTGTAATAAACCCGGGGCCCCGGGTTTATTAGAGAATTTTGAACCAGCCGTTAAAAATTCAAAAAAATGCTTCCTCTTTTCAAAAAAGTTACAAAATAGGTATTTAAATAGTTGTTGGTTATTTCTCTATCTAATCACTATTTCAACAAAGCATCACATGCACAATATTTTATTCAAAATGGTTGAAACCGATGAGTGTTTAGAGAGCGCCCTCTTACGTTTTAACGGCTCTTTTTGAATGATAACATGATCTTTACTACGTCATTTGTAATTTTGTGTTCCTTTCTAGTTATAACTATTAGTTTGTAATGTAATGATGCAGGTTTTGGTTATTAAAATTCAGTTTCACTAAAACTGTACTCTCCTTACCAGAACTCAACTATCCCTTTAAACTCGGCAAATTCAGGCTAGTATGACGATTAAACATCAGCTTATCTCCAAGTTGGGTACACGTGGGGGACACATTGTATTGCTATTTAATTTTATCTTTGTTTAGTTTAAAATATTTAAAAATTATAGTCGATAGCGTTTTTACGTTTGAAATTATATCTGTGAGAAATATATTTTTGAAATTTAAAGATCTTACCGTGTAGAGGGAAAATGGCAATGGCTACTCGCGTATTTTAATGTTAACGCGCGCTCATTCCGCGCACTGTCTTTATTTAATTCTGTATTATTGTACACGCAACCAAGTGCGCAAAACAAATTTCACGCGCGATATGCAAATTTGGGTTCATCAAACTTAATCACGTCATCTTGAAGTTATTTTTAGTCAGGCGAAGTAAACATTGTTATTGTGACGTCATAATGAATAGCCTGCGTATCAAAGTGCGTGTTAATTTTGTACATCGCGCTCTGCCTGTTCACTTTGTACAGGATAATTGTACAGTGGTCGGTCCATAGAAGTATGAATAAACAAACCAACCCGTTTATAACTAGAAGGCTCACTTAACGCGCGCAAGTCACGTGTCCCATAGACTTTGTACATGGGCAACATGGCGGAGTGAACCGATTTTTGAAGCTCCCGTAGCCCACTTCTCTACGTCATCGCGTAGTGACCTAGAAATACTGGACCAATCATCATGCCTATGCAGTGCGTAGACTATCGCGCCTATTTTCCTGCGCATTGTCCTAGATTTCATCACGCTTATGAGAACAATGGGAGCCATTGTGACGTATGCATATGAACTTGTTTTATTGACCTCGATCCCGTGACGACGCGTTTGAACTACTCTGTGATTGGTTAACTGTAGTTCCCAAGTAGCCCATAATGCAACCAGTTGTGGGCTCATCCGGTGAGCAAAAATCGCTGCACTCTGGCAGCAGTGACACCCCCCTGGGTCGGTCTTTCCATTAAGCGTCTTTGCTAGAAGGCTCACTTAACGCGCGCAAGTCACGTGTCCAATAGACTTTGTACATGGGCAAGATGGCGGAGTGAAGCGATTTTTGAAGCACCAAAGGAATACCACTAGACGTCATCGCGTAGTGACCTAGAAAGACTTGACCAATCATCATGCTATGAAGTGCGCATAGACTATCGCGCCTATTTTCCTGCGCACTGTCCTAGATTGTATCACGCTTGAGAACAATGGGATCTATGGTGACGTATGCATATGAACTTGTTTTATTGACCTCGATCTGGTGACGACGCGTATTAACTGCTCTGTGATTGGTTTATGTAATTCCCAAGTATCCCATAATGCAACCTGCAGTGGTATTCCTTTCGATGATCAAAAATCGCGGCACTCTGGCAGAGTGACACCCCCCTGGCAAAGACTATAGAATTACAAGACAGCTCACTGGCGGTCACGCAGCGATGTCCCTTCAAACAGAATGAAGATTCAAATCGAGATTAGGAGAAAGTTGGGTACACCCAGAGGTTTGGGTACAGTACCGAATCTTGTTCATATTAATTAAAGTCATACCTGTAAAGTGTCCAAATCCACGAAAATTACTTGGAGCTTCTTCGTTTCTCTTCTACCGTGTTGTTTAGCTTATGGTAAGAGAAGAATAAAATAGGGTTTGATTTTTTCAAATGTCCCTTTAGTATGAAGATAATTATCATTGAAAATCATTATTTCTAAAGCGTTAATCAACGCAATTGAAAAAAAGTACAATTGTCTCAGCTGAGAACGTCCGCATGCAGCACCCGTGAGAACATTCCGGAGATTGAACTTTGAGCCGAGCGAGTTCAAATTCCATGAATTATGTACTACGTGTGTAAAAAATACACGGGTGCGAATATCTCAAACGGATCATTCATTACTGCGACAAAAGTATGGCAGACCATCAGTATTCGGTGATAAAATATGAACTCAATATTCGTTTTTATCACTAGGTAAACAGTGTTCGTTTTCTTTTAAACTTTCACAAATCTTTCAATTGTATTTTACAATGATATTGATATAGGATTGAAGTCTCAAATGTCATTTTGTGCAATATCTGACACTTTACCTGCATCACTTTAATGAAAAAACATTTAAAAATTATAGTCGATAGCTTTTTTTTAAACAAATGTTCCCTTTGTTAGCATTAATTTAAACAAAAGTAAGGATCAGAACGTACTTACTTAAACTCGGCAAATTCAGGCTAGTATGACGATTGAACATCAGCTTATCTCCAAGTTTGGTACACCTGGGGGACACATTGTTTTTCTAATTAAGGTTATACATATACATATGTATAATTAAGGTGTATAACCTTATTGATTTCGTAAAGATTTGTTTAATAATTATTCTTCCCAATTTTGTTCGTCGAATATCTCAAGATCAGATGAATCAATTGTCATGAATCTTCACATGGTGATAGATCATGTTCTAACTTAGACCTGCGAAACTTTTCAGTGACGTCACATCAATGTGACGTCATCAGGACGCCATTTTGTGAAATTTCAATAATCATCATATCTCAGTCATGCATCATCAATTTCACTTCAAATTTCGCATCAATATTAATCAGGTCAATCGTCATCTTTTAAGCTCATGCGCATGCAATTACACTCGGAGACGCGCACGTACGCGTCCGTCAATTACATTTTTTTTTTTGTAATGCTCAAAACCCTAACCCGAGTAATTTACTGTATGTTTCAGACAATTTTAAGCGTTTCAAAAATGACCGCGCGTGCGTGTCGGCGCGCGCGTATTTGCGCGCGTAACGCAAATGAAGAGGAAAAATTTCTTTTTTTTACATGTTTTGCAATCCTTATACATTCCTCAATGTACCCTATCAATTTGAGCCATTCTTGACTCATAATAACGGAGTACGCGCGCGTCAAAGTCAAAATTACGCGCGCACTCAAATTGGCAAAATATGGTAAAAACACTTTTTTTTTATTCGGCCAAAACTTTTAAAAAAGTCCACAAACACCCAATTTTCTATTAATATTCGGATAGATTATGAGTTGTAGATACAAATTCATCCCTCAATTATGCCGAGTAAATGTTATAACGTCATCATATTGAGGGTTAAAGTTGAAAATGCGAATATTAATCGATTTTAATCGATTTTAATCGATTTTGAAATCGATCACAGCGGACTATTGACCATATCTCGCTTATTTTCCATCCACTCAATAACCACGTATGCCGCGGACATGAAATTCAGCACACATGTATGTTATAATGAAAGGAACAATTTTCATGAGATAAGATCGGATTTAGAAAATGGCGTTAAGGATATGAAGAGCTTAATTCCAAAAGGCGCTAAATCAAGAAAAAATGGTTTCTTGCCCAACTTTGTGCACATGCCTATGGGAATATAAAAGTGAAACGTTCCATATTTTGATTTAAATTGTGTAAAAAGTCCTACAAAATTGATTTCTAGATAGCTATGTAGCTCATTAATGTACTGATATCGTTAACTCAATCTTTATGGAAAATGGATTTAGCGCCTTTTGGAACTAAGCTCTTCGTAAATTAGGTTCAAAGGTCAAATAATTCACTGTTACAATGACAAATGCAGTGTGCAATCACTGATGTATATTTCCCGATTTCCCATTTTTGTTAAGATATCTAATGTTGGTCTCGCGGTATAATTTGTGACACAAGATCTAAGGGTCGTGGGTTCGAATCCAAGTCAATATTTTTTAACTTTCATTTTTATTCTTGTTTTCCTTTTTTTCAGGGAGGGCGGGGATCTATTATTATTGATATGATGATTGAGTAGTTATTTTTGGAATCATCCTTTTATCATAATAAATCGATATGTATAACCTTAATTCGTCAATTGACGAATTCAACATCTAGTTCAATATTGTTTTTGGTTAGTTAAAAATATTAAAAAATTATAGCCGATGAGCGTTTTTTACGTTTGAAATAATAGCTGTGAAAACTATATTTTAAAAATTTAATGATCTTACCGTGTACAGAAAAAATGGCAATGGCTACCCGCGTATTTTAATGATAACGCGCGCTCAGTCCGCACACTGTGTTTATTTTATTCTTTATTATTGTACGAGTAACCAAGTGCGTAAAACAAATTTCACGGTTGATATGCAAATTTAGGTTCATCAAACTTCATCACGTCATCTTTAAGTTATTTTTAGTCAGGCGAAGTAAACATTGTTATTGTGACGATATAATGAATAGCCTGCGTATCAAAGTGCGTGTTAATTTTGTACATCGCGCTCTGCCCATTCACTTTGTACAGGATAAGTGTACAGTGGTCGGTCTTTCCATTAAGCGTCTTTGCTGGTAGTCATGACCATTCCGGGCAAAAAGCGGGTCTCCGTGCATATAACCCAATAGGCGAATGCACATGTTTGTGCGTAAATGGATGCTTCTGAGCAATTAAAACATCTTAAATTGGTGTTTGTATGTGCGTGCGCGAGCTTGTTTATATAATATGGGTGTTTGTATGTGTTTATTTGTTTGAGCGTGTGTAATTGTTCATTAGTCCGTTCGTGTGTGTAGAAGGCAAGCCGTAAGAGTGTCTGTTCATGTTCTAGTATATCATTTTGCCAATGATACTAACATACCTTTACAAAAAGAGCTGAATCACTTTGGTGATCCCTCGCATATATCCCAAAGATGTTTTCTATCCTTCGGGTTAATGTCAAGTTTATAATAGCTTCTGACCACTTGGGCAATGAGAATTAAGGGGTTTCATGGACGAGCACCGTACGAGGGTTTTCTATAGCTCAGTCGATAGAGCACCGGTCTAGCAATCGGGAGGTCTCGGGTTCGAATCCCGTTGGAATCCCATTTTCTTTGCCCTTTATTAATCACAATATATTTCTGGTCAGTTTCTTTATTATTATGTATGAATTAATTATTTTTAAAAAAGCTGTATCTTTTCGGTGGTCCCTCGCATATATCCCCGAGTTGATTTCTATTCCTCGGGTTTTTTTCAGGTTTATAATAGCGTCTAACCACTTGGGCAATGATTATTAAGGGGTTTCAGGGACGAGCACCGTCAGAGTTTTTTTATAGCTCAGTCGGTAGAGCACCTCTATCAATCCGGAGGTCTCGGGTTCGAATCCCGTTGGAATCCCATTTTATTTACCCTTTTTGAATAAACAATTAAACATACAGACACAAATACTTACTTCTTTTTCACAGAAGCCATATCTGCCAAGAATGCAACCAGGAATTCACTGTCAGCATCTACACAGTAAGAACAAAGGTTAATAAATGTTGTAATTAGAGTAGCGAGAAAAGGTGCAGATTCGGTAAAGGATTAAAGTTGCACCATTTGATGCTATACACATTTGATGGTAAAGGGCAAAGTATTGTTCCTAGAGTCCGGGAGCCAATTCTCAGAAGAGGCTTAGTTAAACCGCCGTCACACCTAGCTACGCTCTCGCTGCGCTTGTACTGCGCTCCTAATCCCCATTCATAAAATTCGAAGCGCAGGCGAAGCGTAGTACAAGCGTGTGGAGGTCTTGGGAAGAGCGGCGTTCATTGTTCGCTATTGTTTAGATCGTACACTTTTCTTAGCCAATCTCGCGGCGCTCGCCCTGCGACCAAATTAAATTAGCAAATTGGCAACGCAGTGGGCAATGAATGGGAAGAATATCTCACATGCGGCAATATATATCCTTCCATGAATGCACATACAATAGCTCGTTGAACAAAAGTTCAGGACGTAGGAGATAGGCGTTTGCTTCGACATGTCGAAAACGAACGTGGCTCTTCGGCGACCTAATCTTTTGTTCAGGGGGCTATTGTTTGTCCATGCATGGGAGGATTTCTTATTACACAAGTGTCATAATCTTCTCATTCATTCACAAGTTGAACAAAGACATTCTTGCATATCTTTTCCAGCACTTGTGATCTGCTAGTGGACGCTATATGAAGAGCTTAATTCCAAAAGGCGCTAAATCCACTTTTCATCAAATTGGATTTTCTTGCACGATTATATGCTCATCATACATGTGCATTTAAATAATCATTTCACTCCTGAAAATAATTTTTAGAAATATTTAAAAAATTGGATCAACATTTTTGTTTAGTTCCAAAAGGCGCTAAATCCAAAATTGTTTAATTCCAAAAGGCGCTTAATCCATCTTAATCCATCTAGCAGACGATGCCTACCTACTAGAGAAACGCCGTTTGCCTGATCGCTGAATTTATTGTAATTCTGTCTGGTTTAATTCATTTTGAAAGCGTTGTGTAAGGACACACACCAATGACTAAGGGTTGAATAGTTATTTACACAACCAGAGATCCCCCAAAATGGCTGAGGAATGATGAATTCTGTGAAGAAGAAAACAACGTACAGGCTGAGCTTCGACTTCCTATTTGGTAAGTATTGCTCCATACGTACTCATTTTCGTGTTAGTATAATTGTGTGCCTCTGTAAGTATCATTGCATGTAAAATGGAAGAGCATCGCCAATTAAAACAATATAAACAGTATAAAATGAAATTAAAAAATACTTTTGTTCTCAAGAGAAAGTGGGTTTCAATTTTACAGTATATATTTGGGTATTGATCCGTTTTATATTATAGATCTGCTGCACCTAAAATACAGTGGCGTCCCTGGTCATTTTGAACCCATTGAAAACCTATTTTTTCACTATTTTTTGGCTATTTGTTGGCTATTTTTCCACTAAATGTATGATTTTTTGACTATTTTTTCAAAAAATTGTATAAAAATAGCCTATTTTTTGACTATTTAAAACAAAATAGTATAAAAATAGGCTATTTTTTTACTATTTTAAAAAAATAGCAAAAAATAGGCTATTTTTTCACTATTTTTTAAACTTTAAAATCACATCAACAATGTTTTGGCTATTTGTTTCACTCTGAATTCCACATCAACTATATTTTGGCTATTTTTTTCACTCTGAATAAAACATCAACTATTTTTTGGCTATTTTTTGCACTTTGTTAGAACAATCAACTATTTATTTCTTATTTTCCCCTTTGTAATAAAAAAATGTACACACACACATATAAACAAAAATACGCACACACATACATGCACACAGACACACACACAGGCACACATACATACATACATGCATGCACACATGCATATACAGACGTACAGACACAAACACACACACTTGCGTACACGTCGTACGGACACAGGTACAGACACAGCATACATACATCATACATACATACATGCATGCACACATACACAAATGTGCACGCACAGTATGCGTGCTCTCTCTCTCACACACACACACACACACGCATACCCGTAAATCGTGTCAATCGAGGACCTAAATCCTTGTACTATGCAAACGTGGACACACTAATATGTGTCACATTGATATTCTGCGTCCAACCGAGGACTATTGTGTATGTGTTTGACTTTCTGCGTCCAACCGTGGACGTACGGGGTGCACGTTAATTTTTCCGGATTTTCGATGCGCGCGCATATTAATGGCATATGAATTAGCAATCCTTTGCACTAGTTAAGTAAACGAGGACGGTCCACGGTTGGAAATGTGTCCGTGGTTGGATAGTAGTGGCATATATTATGTCCTCGGTTGGGGGTGCTTACAGACTCACGCACACACACACATACATACACACACACACACACACACACACACACACACACACACACACACACATACTTACGACCCGGTCATTCCACATGCACACAGACAGCTGCAACATTTGTACATCACAATATACAGTCAAACCTGTGTATAGTGGCCACCCAGGGAGACAAGAAAATAGTGGCCACTGTAGACAGTTGACCTCTATAGACAGGTTCCACTACACTGTTTTTCCTCTGCTGGCAGGGAATTAATTTGGTGGCCACTATAGGCAGGTTTGACTGTAGTTCAATGTGTACAAATTGATCCAGAAAGAAAAAAAGCATGGCCATCTCTCATTGGTTAGTTTCTGTTATGTGATATCCCATCGTGCAATATTTACAGCCATTTTGTTTTGAGGGAAGTATGCAGCATGCTTGTTACTCCTCAATTTTGGTGATAATTTTTGCAGTTTTGGGTGAGAAAATGGTGCTTTTTAATAATATGCATTGCATGCATGCATCACTATCAAGTGTTCATTACTAATTTACTAAAATTGATTTCCCTAATCAATACTAACTATCAAATTACCAGAGTTGCTGTTTTGAAATCAAACCATGCTGGCTGGCATGCAGTCCCATCTATTCAAATTTGTGTGTGCTCATTTAATTTTTGATGGGATGTAAAATACACTCTTCTGCTTATATGCATGTGCACTGAATGATTAAGGGATATTATTTTGATTTCCTTTCCAATTATCACTGGCTTATTTGTTGAAACATATAGCTCTATATTCAGAAAAACAATTATACTCATCAAAGTTTGATTAAATCAATTTAACTATTTGTTGGCTATTTGGGGCTTCGCGCGATTACTGTTATTCAAGTCAAACAGCTTAATAAAAAATGCAAACATGCATGATCTATGTTTTTCCTCATTCAAATAGCTTAAATAATTCATGACACAAACGTAGCAAGGTGTAATTATAGTGTGTTACTTTGAATGAACATTGAAAGACAATTTCTAAATATAGTTTTGTAGCAGCTCTTAATTTCTTAGTATGTTGGACATCGCCTTTAAGAGTGTGCCGAGGTCAGCACTCTTGTGTTAATTAGCATATTAAGCGTTGTGATGGCAACGGCGACCTTTGGAGCCAATTAGAGCTGAACACGCATCGCGGCGAGTTTCGCTGGTCGATAGATCGGAGGTTTTCTTCCCACTCTATATCTCACCGTCCGGTTAGCACGCAGAATTATCGTGACAGCCGGCGACTTTTGTTAGAACGTTCTACCCCAGAGTTCGGGCAGTGAAACCAGCGGATTCCCGCTAGCGTCAGTTTAATTTAGTGAAGCGTACTTTTTCGTCTTCGCGTTTTAGTGACTTTACCCCTGAAAGTTCCAGGGATTCTTTCGTTCACCAAAGATTGGATTTTCATAGCTTTAGCATTATTTCCGCTTGCGCTGACCGAGTTGGGTTAGTGCAATATTTTATAAGTTAGAATCGCGTTTATGTGTATCTCCGAGCTAAGTAGCGACACGGTAGAAACGCGTTCATTATTGTGAGCGTCGAGCGAGCTGACTCTTCGAAAACCGCGTAAGCACAGGAAAGACACCTAGCGAGATGCCATTTTGTTTTGGAAGCGACCTCGATCGTCTACAACTTCACGGAGTTCTTCCAAGTCCCGAGTTCCTCAATTCCGAGCCTGACAGAGCTGTTGGTGAGTGGAAATAGTACAGTAACAATACATTTCTACAGTTTCAAGAAAAATAGCCAAAAAATCGTTTTTCAAGATTTGTCTGAAAAAATAGCCATAAAATATATTTTTAGGCTATTTTTCTCCTTCAAAAATAGTTTTAAAATAGCCAAAAAATAGCCTAAAAATCAATTTTTTTCCTATTTTCTTCAGAAAAATAGCCAATAAATACATTTTAGTTATATTGATTTCGCGTTCCAAATATCGATAGTAAAAATAGGTTTTTTTGGTATTTTTTCGTACTATTTTAAAACTATTTTTATACTATTTTGTCAAATAAAAATAGCAAAAAAATTGGTTTTCGAGGACTATTTTTTGGATATTTTTTGGCTATTTTTTTCAAGCAGGGGTACTACAATACTTTGTAGATGTGGCGTAGCTGTAGCCGTAATAGACGTAGACACGACTGCTACTGGCTGCTACGTGTACTATGCAAGTACTCGCAAGTGAAAACTGCAATGCAGATATTGAATAGCATGCCATAGGCATTAGGCCTGCATTAGCACAAGCAATACCTAGCAATAAAAGCCATGTGTAGCTGAATGCATTTAACCCATTGCCTAATATAATATGGTATATAATATAATATAATATTAAAAAACACACACTATAGTGTGTGTTTTATAATTAAGTTTGGATTGAGTCGTCATACCAGGAATACGTACCCTGTAAATGTGGATTGAGTTGGCAATACGTGCATAACTCAATAAGCCATAAGAAAAAGTATTAATTTATCTTCTTTTTTTCTATTAATATGGAATATCTCGGTCGTCCTAGCCAACTTCAAGTTTGCAACCGACGATAGATGACAACTTCTACCACGAATCTCTGTCGTCATGCCCCACGTCGATCTCCATGACTGATGATTGACGTCAAGTTTAACAACCGGTGGTGGATGGTGACAGCATCCGTGAATCTCGGTCGTCATATCCCATGTCGATCTCCATGATGCGACGACTGACGTCAAGTTCAACCACGGGTTGTGGATGGTGACAGCGACCACGAATCTCGGTCGTCATGTCCCATGTCGATCTCCATGACGCGACTACTGACGTCAAGTTCAACCACGGGTGGTGGATGGTGACAGCGACCACGAATCTCGGTCGTCATGTCCCGTGTCGATCTCCATGACGCGACGACTGACGTCAAGTTTAACAACCGGTGGTGGATGGTGACAGCAACCGCGAATCTTGGTCGTCAAGTCCCACGTCGATCTCCATGATGCGACGACTGACGTCAAGTTTAACAACCGGTGGTGGATGGTGACAGCAACCGCGAATCTCGGTCGTCATGTCCCGTGTCGATCTCCATGACGCGACGACTGACGTCAAGTTTAACAACCGGTGGTGGATGGTGACAGCAACCGCGAATCTCGGTCGTCATGTCCCGTGTCGATCTCCATGACGCGACGACTGACGTCAAGTTCAACCACGGGTTGTGGATGGTGACAGCGACCACGAATCTCGGTCGTCATGTCCCATGTCGATCTCCATGACGCGACTACTGACGTCAAGTTCAACCACGGGTGGTGGATGGTGACAGCGACCACGAATCTCGGTCGTCATGTCCCGTGTCGATCTCCATGACGCGACGACTGACGTCAAGTTTAACAACCGGTGGTGGATGGTGACAGCAACCGCGAATCTTGGTCGTCAAGTCCCACGTCGATCTCCATGATGCGACGACTGACGTCAAGTTTAACAACCGGTGGTGGATGGCGACAGCAACCGTGAATCTTGGTCGTCATGTCCCACGTCGATCTCCATGACGCAACGACTTATGTCAAGTTTAACAACCGGTGGTGGATGGTGACAGCAACCGCCAATCTCGGTCGTCATGTCCCACGTCGATCTCCATGACTCGACGACTGACGTCAAGTTTAACAACTGGTGGTGGATGGTGACAGCAACCGCGAATCTCGGTCGTCATGTCCCACGTCGTTCTCCATGACGCAACGACTGACGTCAAGTTTAACAACCGGTGGTCGATGGTGACAGCAACCGCGAATCTTGGTCGTCATGTCCCACGTCGATCTCCATGACTCGACGACTGACGTCAAGTTTAACAACTGGTGGTGGATGGTGACATCAACCGCGAATCTCGGTCGTCATGTCCCACGTCGATCTCCATGACGCGACGACTGAGGTTAAGTTTAACAACCGGTGGTGGATGGTGACAGCAACTGCAAATCTCGTTCGTCATGTCCCATGTCGGTGTCCATGACGCGACGACTGATGTCCCTAACACGCTGTGCAAGTTACAGTGCATGATACTAACTCAATTTTTTTTTTTTTTTTCAGTTTGACATAATGATTTTTATCAATATCTGATTTATTTGTGTCATTTTCTCGAATGGCGTTTTCAGAATGAGTAAAGCAATTTTGCAAGATAATCATAATTCATTACGTCTTTACTGATTGTTCATTTTGTTTCCATGGTTACTGTGGATCTGGTTAATATCCTTATTTTTCTGATTTTCTGAAATGTGTTGAATTAGGATAACAAGTGAGAACATGATGATTGAAGTTGTGCTTGGACTGCTTGGAGAGAAGAACATGATGCATGGTTGGCATCTGAGTGGAATGTGCAGAATGACGGTGGTACAACAAAATGCTGCACAGTGTTAGGGCATAGATATGGATGTAACAGGTCATTAGAACCTTGATTCATATTCTAAAATTATAATAATCATCACAGGATAACATTAATTTGTAATCTATAAACAACCATACGTATAACCTGTATATTCTGATATAATGTGTACAAATTTTAATTCCAAAAGGCGCTAAATCCATGTTTTTTTTCCAAAAGGCGCTAAATCCGGTGAAAAAATTATTTTTAAAAAATATTTAAAAATAACTACTAAAGCAGGATGTCTTTCATGAGTGTTTTTTTCATGTGTTATGATAGGTTTTCATTATGTGTGAAATTCTCCATCATTGAAAGCAGTGAAAGTGGTCTGATAAAAAACATTGATTTACTCGAAAAGTCCAAAAGTGGATTTAGCGCCTTTTGGAAGTAAACTCTTCATATATAGATTGCGAAGTTCGGCACGTTTCAACTATAGGTAAAATGATGTCACAAGTTAAATGGCATGTCCGGGCCAAAATATTTGGGAAATACTCAATTTCTGGCTAAAACGTGGCATCCCAGCTAGCCATCTGACGTTGTGCCGATGTCGGACGTTGTCGGCCGGATGTCGGCATATCGCGGTCGGCAAACTGATGTCGCCCCAACATTACGCCAATGTCGAATTTACGCGAAATGCGAATTTTTCGCGAAATGGTTGCAATTGAATGTCGGGCCGATATCATTATGCTGACATAAAAATTACGTCTCAAATAACACGTCGCGCAAATATCGCGCCAATGTCGCAACTAATAGCAGTTCAAGAGGTCGGTAAAGGGTTGTACAATTAATGTCGGGCCGATGTCAATAATCGAACAGGAATATGACATCTCAAATATGACATTAGAACGATGTTATACCGATGTCGGGGAAATGGCAACCTAAGAGGTCGGTCAATGGATGTGAAATTGATATCGCGTCGATGTTTTTAATTGGACCTCAATATGACATCTCAATAATGACGTCACACTGATATCTTGCCGATGTCAGAATTGGAAGCAATAAAACAAGTCGGCAAATAGTCAAAGATCGACGTTCAGCCGATGTAAACATCCCGACATGAATATGACATGTGCAATATGACGTCGAGCTAATATCGCGCCGATGTTGGAACTGATAGCAAGTTAGGAGGTTGGTAAATGGCTGTACAATTTATATCGGGCAGATGTTATTAATCAGACATCAATGTGACCTCTTAAATATGATGTCAGGCCGATGTAAGAACTTGCAACAATGTATCAACTCGGCAAATGGTCATTAAATTGATATTGTGGCGATGTCAATAATCCGACATGAATATGACATCTCCAATATGATTTCGACCTAATATCGCGCCGATGTTGGAACTGGTAGCAAGTAAAGAGGTCGGTAATTGGTTGTAAAATTGATGTCGGGTCGACATTATTAATGAGACAAGAGTAGGACATCTCAATTTTGACGTCAAACCGAAATCCTGCCGATGTCAGAATGGGCAGCAATGAATGAAGTAGGTTAATAGTCATTAAGTTGATGTTGAGCCGATGTCAATAATCCGACATGGATATAACATCTCCAATATGACGTCGACCTAATATCGCGCCAATGTTGGAACTGGTATCAATTTAATAGGTCGCTAAATGGTTGTTAAAGTAATGTCGGCACAATGTTATTAATTGGACATCAATATGATATCAAAAATATGATGTCAGGCCAATATCACGCCGACGTAAGAACTTGCAGCAATGAAACAACTCGGCAAATGGTCTTTAAATTGATATTGTGCCGACGTCAATGATTAGACATGAATATGAAATATCAATGATGACGCCATAGCGATATCCTGCCGATGTCAGAATTGGCAGCTATGAAACAACTCGGCAAATGGTCTTTAAATTGATGTTGTGCCGATGTCAATGATTAGACATGAATATGACATCTCAATGATGACGCCACAGCGATATCCTGCCGATGTCAGCCTCTGGCAGCTATGAAACAAGTCGGCAAATGGTAATAAAATTGATGTTGCGCCAATGTCAGTAGTCCGACATGAATATGATATCTCATAAATGACGTAGGGCTTATATCGCGCCGATGTTGGAACTGGTATCAATTTAAGAGGTCGCTTAATGGTTGTGAAAGTAATGTCGGGACAATGTTACTAATTGGACATCAATATGATAACTGCAATATGATGACAGGCCGATATCCCGCTGACGTAAGAACGTTCAGCAATGAAACAACTCGGCAAATGGTCATAAAATTGATGCGTTGATGTCAATAGTCCGACATGAATGACGTCGGGCTAATATCGCGCCGATGTTGGAACTGATAGCAATTTAGGAGGTCGGTAAATGGTTGTAAAATTGACGTTGTGCCGACGTCAATGAGATTAGACATGAATATGACATCTCAATGATGACGCCATAGCGATATCCTGCCGAGGTCAGCCTCTGGCAGCTATGAAACAAGTCCGCAAATGGTCATAACAATTGTTCATTAAATTGATGTTGTGGCGACTTCAGTGAGTAGACATGAATATGACATCTCAATGATGACGCCATAGCGATATCATGCCGATGTCAGAACTGGCAGCATGAAACATCGGTACAACATTGACCCAACGTCATATTTGAGCTGTCATATTTATGTATATTATACTGTTGTTAAATGGCGGTGGAGGGTATAGCACGGAATATTACATCCCGAAGGATTGTAAATGCTATTGAGGGAAGAGTAAATAAGTCCCGAGACGAAGTCAAGGGACTTATTTTCTTCATGAAATAGCATTTGAAATCCCGAGGATAAGAATATTCCGTAATTTTCCCGACAACAATTTGAACAACTGTTTTATCATCTGACTGTCAAACACAGGGGTGTAATATTGCCATGGTATATCAAAAAATATAACACCGCAGCGGCATGTACTGTATTTACTAAGTCATGTGATAATTAATAATATAAGCCCAACATCAATTTTACAATCTTTGACTAACCTCTTAATTTGCTCCCAGTTCCAACATCGGCGCGATATTAGCCCGACGTCATATTTGAGATCTGTTATTCATGTCGGATTAATGACATGGGCACGACATTAATTTAATGACCATTTGATTTAATGACCATTTTCCGACTTGTTCCATTGATAACGGTTTTGACATCGACGGGATAACGGTTTGACGTCATATTTCAGATGTCTAATTAATTACATCGGCCCGACATCAAATTTACAACCATTTATTATAACGACCTCTTAAATTGCTACCAGCTCTATCATCGGCACACTGTCGAACCGACGCCATATTTTAGATGTCATATTTGTGACGGATTAATGACAGGACATTAATTTTACCATTTGCCGACTTGTTCCGTTGCTGAAGGTTCTGTCTTCGACGGAATATATGCTTGCCGTCATAGTATAGATGTCTAATAAATTACATCGGGCTGACATCAAACTAAACACCATTTACAGAACACTTAAATTGCTAACAAGTTCTAACATCGGCACAATATCTAACCGACATCAAATTTGGGGTCTTATATTCATGTCGCAGTATTGACATGGGCGCAACATCGATTTGATGACCATCTGCCTACTTGTTTTATTGCTGCCAATTCTGACATCGGCAAGATATCGGTGTGACGTCATAATTGAGATATCATATTGAGGTCCAATTAAAAACATTAACCCGACATCAATTTCACAACCATGTACCGACCTCTTAAATTGCTACCAGATCCAACTTCATCACAATATCGGACTGACGTCTTAACCCTAATAAGGCCGGGGGGGGGGGGGGGGGGGGGGGGGGGGCATAATGGCCCCCCCCCCCCCCCTCTCCGCAATTTTTTGTATTGCTCGAAAACGCTGTAAGATGACGCGCCGCTGCTTGGTGACTTATTTCTTTTGGGTCTTGCGCATATTTTAAAACAACAAATTTGAAAATCGAACCTACCGTTACGAAGTCACGTGACCTTTTGTCTATGCATGTCAGCCCGAAAATCGCTCAATTTCGTGATTTGTGTACAAAACATATGGAAATATCAGTTTTCGTAAAAGGAAGTATATCATTGGTTATTTGGTCTTGTTTACATTTTATATGTTTGTTTTGGGGTTCAAAATAGATGAATTATAGTTAGAAATAAAATAAACAACAAAAACAATAAAATACATGAGTTAAAAAAACAAAGAAATACATAAGAAATTATTAAAACAATAGAAAACATTAGGAAGAACCTGGCTCTTCCAAATTTGTTTGTCGCATTATTATTCCAAATGCTCTAAAGAATATATGTAGTGAAAACCAATGTTTAATTTTGAAGAATATATGATTTATGGGTAAAAATATGAATTTTATGACCTTATTTGCATAAATTACCATAAATATGCAAATTATTTAATTTGAAAAAAAAAATAAAATTACCATTGTATTCTATACACTTCACTCATCATGAGTGCAAATTTTCACGGGGATCGGCCGCTCCGCGGCCGAGATCTTAGGGGGGGGGGGGGGGGGGGTGGGGGGGGGGGGGGGGGCATAATTGCCCCCCCCCCCGGCCTGCTGAAGACCTCAAATAGCCCGGCCTTTTTAGGGTTAATATAGATGTCATATGTATGTGGGAGCAATGACATCCGCCCGACATTTATTTAACAACCTTTCACCTACCTTTTTTCACAGAAGCCATATCTGCCACGAATGCAACCACATCGAGGAAATCACTCTCAGCATCTACACAGTAAGAACAAAGGTTAATAAATGTTGTAATTAGAGTAGCGAGAAAAGGTGCAGATTCGGTAAAGGATTAAAGTTGCACCATTTGATGCATCTTTTAGGGTGCATTTTGGTAAAGGGCAAAGTATTGTTCCTAGAGTCCGGGAGCCAATTCTCAGAAGAGGCTTAGTTAAACCGCCGTCACACCTAGCTACGCTCTCGCTGCGCTTGTACTGCGCTCCTAATCCCCATTCATAAAATTCGAAGCGCAGGCGAAGCGTAGTACAAGCGTGTGGAGGTCTTGGGAAGAGCGGCGTTCATTGTTCGCTAGTGTTTAGATCGTACACTTTTCTTGGCCAATCTCGCGGCGCTCGCCCTGCGACCAAATGAAATTAGCAAATTGGCAACGCAGTGGGCAATGAATGGGAAGAATATCTCACATGCGGCAATATATATCCTTCCATGAATGCACATACAATAGCTCGTTGAACAAAAGTTCAGGACGTAGGAGTTAGGCGTTTGCTTCGACATGTCGAAAACGAACGTGGCTCTTCGGCGACCTAATCTTTTGTTCAGGGGGCTATTGTTTGTCCATGCATGGGAGGATATCTTATTACACAAGTGTCATAATCTTCTCATTCATTCACAAGTTGAACAAAGACATTCTTGCATATCTTTTCCAACACTTGTGATCTGCTAGTGGACGCTATATGAAGAGCTTAATTCCAAAAGGCGCTAAATCCACTTTTCATCAAATTGGATTTTCTTGCACGATTATATGCTCATCATACATGTGCATTTAAATAATCATTTCACTCCTGAAAATAATTTTTAGAAATATTTAAAAAATTGGATCAACATTTTTGTTTAGTTCCAAAAGGCGCTAAATCCAAAATTGTTTAATTCCAAAAGGCGCTTAATCCATCTTAATCCATCTAGCAGACGATGCCTACCTACTAGAGAAACGCCGTTTGCCTGATCGCTGAATTTATTGTAATTCTGTCTGGTTTAATTCATTTTGAAAGCGTTGTGTAAGGACACACACCAATGACTAAGGGTTGAATAGTTATTTACACAACCAGAGATCCCCCAAAATGGCTGAGGAATGATGAATTCTGTGAAGAAGTAAACAACGTACAGGCTGAGCTTCGACTTCCTATTTGGTAAGTATTGCCCCATACGTACTCATTTTCGTGTTAGTATAATTGTGTGCCTCTGTAAGTATCATTGCATGTAAAATGGAAGAGCATCGCCAATTAAAACAATATAAACAGTATAAAATGAAATTAAAAAATACTTTTTGTTCTCAAGAGAAAGTGGGTTTCAATTTTACAGTATATATTTGGGTATTGATCCATTTTATATTATAGATCTGCTGCACCTAAAATACAGTGGCGTCCCTGGTCATTTTGAACCCATTGAAAACCTATTTTTTCACTATTTTTTGGCTATTTGTTGGCTATTTTTCCACTAAATGGATGATTTTTTGAATATTTTTTCAAAAAATTGTATAAAAATAGCCTATTTTTTGACTATTTAAAACAAAATAGTATAAAAATAGGCTATTTTTTTACTATTTTAAAAAATAGCAAAAAATTGGCTATTTGTTCACTATTTTTCAAACTTTAAAATCACATCAACAATTTTTTGGCTATTTTTTTCACTCTGAATTCCACATCAACTATTTTTTGGCTATTTTTTTCACTCTGAATAAAACATCAACTAT
This sequence comes from Echinarachnius parma, assembly GCA_037951105.1. Classification (NCBI taxonomy): domain Eukaryota; kingdom Metazoa; phylum Echinodermata; class Echinoidea; order Clypeasteroida; family Echinarachniidae; genus Echinarachnius; species Echinarachnius parma. The sequence goes on from JBAMJV010014407.1 coordinate 29,493, forward strand.
TTTTTGGCTATTTTTTGCAATTTGTTAGAACAATCAACTATTTATTTCTTATTTTCCCCTTTGTAATACAAAAATGTACACACACACACAAACAAACAGACATACAAAAAAACATACGCACACAAACAAACAAACATACGCTCATACACACTTACAAACACACACACGTACACACAGTCACACACACACATATAAACAAACATACGCACACACATACATGCACACAGACACACACACAGGCACACATACATACATACATGCATGCACACATGCATATACAGACGTACAGACACAAACACACACACTTGCGTACACGTCGTACGGACACAGGTACAGACACAGCATACATACATCATACATACATACATGCATGCACACATACACAAATGTGCACGCACAGTATGCGTGCTCTCTCTCTCACACACGCACACACACACACACACGCACACACACACATACATACACGCACGCACACACACACACACACATACTTACGACCCGGTCATTCCACATGCACACAGACAGCTGCAACATTTGTACATCACAATATACAGTCAAACCTGTGTATAGTGGCCACCCAGGGAGACAAGAAAATAGTGGCCACTGTAGACAGTTGACCTCTATAGACAGGTTCCACTACACTGTTTTTCCTCTGCTGGCAGGGAATTAATTTGGTGGCCACTATAGGCAGGTTTGACTGTAGTTCAATGTGTACAAATTGATCCAGAAAGAAAAAAAGCATGGCCATCTCTCATTGGTTAGTTTCTGTTATGTGATATCCCATCATGCAATATTCACAGCCATTTTGTTTTGAGGGAAGTATGCAGCATGCTTGTTACTCCTCAATTTTGGTGATAATTTTTGCAGTTTTGGGTGAGAAAATGGTGCTTTTTAATAATATGCATTGCATGCATGCATCACTATCTAGTGTTCATTACTAATTTACTAAAATTGATTTCCCTAATCAATACTAACTATCAAATTACCAGAGTTGCTGTTTTGAAATCAAACCATGCTGGCTGGCATGCAGTCCCATCTATTCAAATTTGTGTGTGCTCATTTAATTTTTGATGGGATGTAAAATACACTCTTCTGCTTATATGCATGTGCACTGAATGATTAAGGGATATTATTTTGATTTCCTTTCCAATTATCACTGGCTTATTTGTTGAAACCTATAGCTCTATATTCAGAAAAACAATTATACTCATCAAAGTTTGATTAAATCAATTTAACTATTTGTTGGCTATTTGGGGCTTCGCGCGATTACTGTTATTCAAGTCAAACAGCTTAATACAAAATGCAAACATGCATGATCTATGTTTTTCCTCATTCAAATAGCTTAAATAATTCATGACACAAACGTAGCAAGGTGTAATTATAGTGTGTTACTTTGAATGAACATTGAAAGACAATTTCTAAATATAGTTTTGTAGCAGCTCTTAATTTCTTAGTATGTTGGACATCGCCTTTAAGAGTGTGCCGAGGTCAGCACTCTTGTGTTAATTAGCATATTAAGC
>JBAMJV010014408.1:0-38794 GCA_037951105.1 Echinarachnius parma
TGAATGAAGGCTAGTTTATATCATCTCGGAGTCTTAAAAAAGACTAGTGATCGTGTTACGCAATGTGCGTTTGAATTGAGACATGTTTTGTCTGTCGTAAAAGTGCTCTATAATTGTAATACGGATGTATAACGAGTTTGTTCAAAAAGTTATTGCATAACTTTTCTCTTGTGTTGCGGGAGATGTGACGAAAGTCTGAATGAAGGCTAGTTTATATCATCTCGGAGTCTTAAAAAAGACTAGTGATCGTGTTACGCAATGTGCGTTTGAATTGAGACTTGAATACATGCTTATACACCTAACATCTTGTCTCCACTGCCTCTGCTTTCTGGCTTGTTTTCCCTAATTTTAGAGGTAGTTTTGGTGAAGTATGTCGTTGTTTGTGTTTGAGTCCGATGTTTGGATGCCGATTCTTAACAATAGCATTATGTTCCTTCTTTGGTTCCTCCCAAAGAAAAAATGCATGGGCTGACAAAATTGTCTCCACCAAGACTCGAATCCGGGGACCGTAGCTCAACAGGACAGCCGGCGGGGTCCAATAGGCGGCATCCAAAATAAAATTCTCTGCAGATCTCAAATTGAATGTTAACATTTCCTTTAAATAAAATGTATGATTGCTACCCGTTGCCTTTTATTTGATTACCCCGCTCGAAATTCTAGAGAAAATTGTGTTTAAAAGCAGGTATGAAATAGGTGCCAGTTACTTCAGAATTTAAATTTTAGAAAGTCATGCAAATGAATTTTACTTTCAGTTGAAAATACAGTATTTTTAGTCTATGTAAAGCTAAACAAATTTGTTTTATATTGAACCATTCATGGCAGCAACAGAGCATTGTTCATCACACTGATTTCAAGTTTCAAAGGGCAATGAAACTATGGCTTTCGGTTATTATTATCGTTTAGAGGGTGAACAGACATTTGATTTGATACATAACTTGGCAATTTTGGCCTCTTGGATCCCATGAAATCCTTACGTGAACATACCTACATTTTACTAATTCTTACGGCGGCAAAAGATGATGGGAGCGGCCATGTTCTTGTAATTATCCGACATGCTTTGCAAACTCTGACGTATGTGCTTAGGGCCGAACAAAAAGCTTTTCACTGATTTCAAAGCATCTACAAGTATTCAGACAATGGTTTGAATTGGTGCTATCGAAATGCATTAGTGCATATCATTGACCGAAGTCCGCACAAACCTAATAATGGCGGCCTCCAGTGTTCGCGTGAATAGTGGTATACCCGATAGAGTTTTCACATATTTCTTCCAAAGCAGAAATCTGAGTCGGAGTAATGTTACATATAATAAACAGGCATATTACGATGTATAAAGTAGGATAAACTCTATTCTTGAGTTGCATTGCCCTTTAAATCTCTATGATGCATTTCAGGAGGCCCAACCTTAACCATTACCCGTCACCCAATACAAAAGCAACGCATACGTGGGACTTAAGTTATGGGTATCGGGAGCTGTATCGGGCAGTTATGCAAGGCAATCTTTTGGGAGTTTCAGATGAAATTACAGCTAATGAATGGAGTGAGAAATTCACAAATATTAATTAGATGGATTGTAAATACGTGTTGATGACAAGGCGATATCCGTAATGTGTCTCGCCCAATTGCGCGTATTCATGCCAATGAAGTTTAGTTACACAGATGCAGGGTTGGAAAGTTATCGACCATTGCAGGTTAACTTTCAAATTTGACCTCGTTTGACCTTCAACCTACATGTACATATGTGACCTTTGACCCCAGAATATCATGGAGGCCAATATAGGGCATCTACCAATCGAGTTTGGTTACAAACAGATGCAGGGTTGAAAACAGAAATCCACACAGGTGTTTATGGATTAGGACTCCTCTTTCTGCTTCTGTGAGTTACATGTATTTCAAAAGTTTCTCCTAACTCTGTATTTAATTAAATTTATCAATGTCAGAGGTTATTTAGTTTTTCCTATTTTGCCTGTCACCAGATTCATTTTTCAAAGTGGCTCTCAACCAATCAATGAACAAAGAATATTTCATTATTAGGCCGAATTTGATAAGAAAATGATGTGACATAATTTCATATACATGTAACTGGTTAAAATAGCATAATTAATACAACATAACTAGAAAATAATAGAAAATTGACCAAACTATTTATGAAGCATTTTAAAAATACATATTTTGTTTTCACCATATACATGTACAATAAAAATGTGACTCTTGAATTTTAAAAAATGCAATCTTTCAAGGGATAGTTGAGTTTTGGTAGAGAGGGCGCTACACATAATAATTTTTTGTGAGATACCGTATTTGCTGGGGTATTAACCGCACCTTTTTTCAAAAAAAAAAAAAAAAACGACCGTATTAACCGCACTTTTTTTTTAGGGGTGCGGTTAATACACCGACAAATACGGTAATGAAAAACTGAGTGTAAAATTTAAAAGAGCATAATATTTTAGTGACAGAATAAACTTTATTTGATCAAAATCGGTTCAGAAACGGCTGAAATATTCATAAACGTAACCATTTGTAATAAATGTGGGGCCCCACAAATATTAGCTAATTTTGAACCAACCGTTACAAATTTTTAAAAAATGCTTCCTCTTTTCAAAAATTTTCAAAAAAAGTTTTTTAATAGTTGTTGATTATCTCTCTATCTAATCACTATTTTTACGAACCTTCACATGCACAATATTTTATTTAAAATGGTTTAAACCAATGTGTTTTTAGAGAGCGCCATCTTGAGTTTGAACGCCTCTGTTTGGATGATAAAAGGCTTTTTACTCAGTCGTTTGTGATTTTGAATTCCTTTCAAGCATGGTAGAGTTATAACTATTAGTTTGTAATGTAATGGTGCAGGTTTTGGTTACTAAAATTCAGTTTGACCAAAACTGTTCTCTCTTTACCAGAACTCAACTATCCCTTTAAAGATTGCACCTCCATGAATGATCTCATTGAACGACACTATATAGCCATTTATTCTTCCTCGTACACTTGCCTGGGGATTTGGGTATTCCCCAGCGAGCGAGTTGCGCAATTACAAAAATGTTTACTACTCACAAACAAAGGAACGGGGAATAACACAATAATCCTCAATGTGAAATTCCTATGTATATGTAGCTGTGCTTTAATAGAGCACAAATATAGATCACGCACATAACATTATTGTATCGTATCCTATTGAAGAGTGCAATATAATATTGCTCTATAATTTTGTGTGTGGAATATTATTATGTTTTCTTGCAATTCACACAAAATTGCATGGTTTTAATACAAAAAAACAATGATTCCAATATCAAAGAGGGTAGACTAGCTATGCTAAAATTTGAAGTTGCTGGGCACTAGTCCAGTTTGGTATGCCATGCTCTGAAATTACTCATCAGTACTTTAGTCCAAGCACCAAACATAACCCTAAGCCTAATCCTAATGCTAGCCTAAACTAGGATTGGATAAGGGTTAGGATTATGGTTGGGCTTGGGGAAAGGATTATAGTTATTGCGAAACTAGCCATTTCAGAATTGTTTATAGTTGTTAATACACGTAATCATGAATGGAAATGGCGTAGTACGCAGTTATTTTGACAATGCACTCTGCGCTAGCACTATGACGCAAAGGGGGTCAGTGTCACAAACAGGACACAGTCAATTTTGGTTCAATGATCAGTTGTTCGTTTTCCTTTAAATTATACCTGAATTGTATGTAAGCAATTTATGTTTCTAATGATTAAATGTATCAATTAGATTAAAGGTTAATTGGTATATAAAACAATGATTTACTGCTTAAATATTTGGGGTATATAAGCGCCTTGGGTCATATCATGGTTTTGAGATCACCTTGGGCATATAATTTCAATATGCCCCCTAAGCAGTCAATAAATGTAATGATCATTTACCTGTTTACTCTGATCCAAGCCTCCGATTACTCCCCTGTATCTCTTTAGCCTTCCCAGCCACACAGAGCCTGATTGCCTCTGGAAATTCAGGAGGGCAATTTGAACATTGAACACGAGCTTCAGTGAATACTTCTCTGGGATCCCATCTGAAACTGTAATTTGAACGAGTAAAACATTAACCTCTTGCCTACAGGAACAAGATGGGCTGTGTAAAAAGCCTAGATGGGAATTTCGGAATCTCGAAAGGGAATTGGCTATTAAAAGGAAATTCGGGATAGTTCTATTTGTTTTCATGCTTACTTCAAAAACCATAGGCCGGTGAAATGGCAAAAAGAAATTTAAAATGACAATAATACCAAGGACTGGGTAATAAAACTATGAGTACTGTATTGGGGAGGAAATTCTCTACAAAAGAGATACTCAATTTGTTTTTAAATAACACAAATCAAAGCAAAATATCACAATACGGTGGAACATAAATGTATATTAAAGCAATCAACAAAATAAATGAACATTAACCTGCTTGTATACTTTTCCGTCCATTTTCAAGAGTATCTAGCAAATCATTTTCCTGTCCCTGAAACATCAAAATAGTAGAAAGAAAGGTTAAAGGGATCATAGTACAATTAGGGCGCTTCAAGAAATAGTTGATTTGAGAAGTAAAGACAAACTAAGTGCACTATTTGGTGCATGTGGTTTTAAGGATTCATAAAACAAACTTTATGGGTGGAATTCTGATCAAAAGGTTAAATTTAACCCACTGTTTTTAATATGGAAAGCCGGGTAGTTACTGCTTTGCCAACATAGTCTCCGTTGGCACAATTATCTTACTTTTTTCTTCATTCAATTAGCACTTTCTACACTCGATTTTGACAGCGGAAGTTTGGAGGTTTCCCCGCAAGATGAGTCCATGTTATTTATATGAAAAGTCAAATAAATCTGGCAAAATCAACAATTATTGTCAAGTTTCTACACACTTTTTTCATACTTTCTTCCTGCCAGTTTAGTGTAAAAATAAGCATCAGGCGCAATGGTCTGTTTATACATGTAGGTTTTGTGTCGCGTTTATGAAGGATGAGTGCGCATATCTAGTACAAGCGCGCATTTAGAAATAAGTGCGCATTGTTTGCAGTGTGGCGCTCCATACAAAATTTAACCCGGGCTAAATTTAACCTTTTGATGAGAATTCCACGCTATTAGATAAAAATCGGTTCAGAAACAGCAGAAATATAAATAATTATTATCTGTATCAGACATCTGAGCAGGGCAATTCCTGAACCATATTCCTTTCGATCCGAATGACAGTGGGGCTCAGAAGGCAATACTTATCATATTTTAATCTCAGAGAAAAGCCTAGATAAATTTTATGTGTCAAAAGAGCAGTCAATATTGTTTAATATTTTCCCTGGTCTCACATCTGGGAACTTGAGAATCAAACCGAGCGTAGGCACAAATTCATTTTGCATGTTTATTAATGACGTATGAATTGATTTGTGCGTGTCTAATTTTGACGTATGAGTAGGTTTATGCATCTCTGCTAGAATATGCATACCCTAATGATCCTTTATGGGTTGAAGATGCCTTTGCTTAAAACTTGAAGTTTGAACATTGTGTACGTTTGGTGTTAAAATTGTGAAAAGACAAGAATTGTGAAAATTTGTAGGCCTACCCTTTTTTGAATTGATACATTGCATGTTTGCTCTAGATGTCTGATGTGGATAATAATAATAATATTGACTGGGCTCTTAGTTTCGGGAGATATGGCATATATTGCCCTCCGCACAAGAATCAAATTGCCCACGTCTTGGACTCGGGCAATATGATTCCAGTTCCAGGCAATATATGCCATATCCCCCTCAATGCCTGTCAATATTTAATATTCAAATACATGTATATCCCATTAAAATAAATGTGGGACCCACATTTAATCAATAATTTAAGAAGAAAATACATAATTATAATAACTAAACTTTTTTGAAAATATACCAAAGAGGTTTTTAAATAGTTGTTGATGATCTCTCTATTGAATCTTTAATTAAACAAAATATCACACTCATAATTTTTCATGAAAAATGGTTGAAACCAGTATGTTTTAGAGACAATCCTCTTGTGTTTTAATGACTGCTTTTTGAATTATAATAATTTAGCAGTTCGGGCATGGTGGGGTTATAATTATTAGTTTGTAATGATATACATGTAGTGCAAGTTTTGGTTACTAAAATTCAGTTTCACCAGAACTTTATCATCCCCATGAGAAAAAGATGCAATTGTTATTGACATTTAAACAAACATCATAAGGCTTCTTGTAAAATAAAATTTGAACCATGTTATCGATATTATTGTATGTTAGACAAAATTTAGACAAACCGCGTCTTTCCCCGGCTTTCACGAAATCCCGCTTTTCTGGTAAAAGGAGGGATTACGCGGGCCAGAAAACTGAGAGCATGAATGGTGCGTTTTTTCTGAAAAGGGACAAAATCAGCGAGGCAGCGAGTGATAACAATAAACCGGATTTCGCCCCTTTTCAGAAAAACCGCACCATTCAAACTCTCAGTTTTCTGGCCCACGTAATCCCTCCTTTTACAAGAAAAGCGGGATTTCGTGAAAGCCGGGGAAAGATGCGGTTTGTCTAACATGGTTCAAATTTTATCCTACAAAACATTACTCACAAGTTTCAACATTGCTTCAGCATGCAACATGTATAAATTATCTTGCTGCGTGTTCAGATGCCCACCCCTTCTCATCTCGAGGCAAATCGATATGGCATGGGCAAATTTATTAGCAGCAACAGAGAATTGCCCAATTTCCAAGAAATAGAGGCCTTCTTTATTATTGATAACAATGTACTCATCGAGTATTTGCTGAAATGAAAGAAAAATGAATGGGGTATTAAAATTCATAGGCATAGGAGGCGGGGGCTGGGGGTTGGGGGCTGCAGCCTCCCCCCCCCCCCCCCCTGGAATTTTGATATCCCATGTTCCTGTGAGGTCTATTCATAAATGGGAGCCCGTTATATGCAGTCCCCACCTAGGGGACTTTTATTTTTGTCTAAAAATTATATCTTTTGTATTTTTCCTGGCATAGAAATTACTTAAAGGGAGCGTTGAGTATTGGTATTTTCCGAAGTGCCCCCCCAAAATTAATTGTAACTGATTTGGTTGATTTCAATTCCATGTGAAAGATCATTAAAAGAAACATTGGAAATAATAATAATTCCCATTCAAATGCTCTCATTGTTGTGAAATTTGCTTTCAAAATATAATATAAAAGTGATTGACGTCCGGACATCACTTTTAGAGACAGCTAGCGCGAAGCGCTAGCGTTCTAGGTCCTCCTATGCTTACCGCGCATGTACAATGTGTATCTCAAGTGCCGTTCGCCGTTCGCATCGGTGGCCATGCATCGCGATCATCTTTCGTTCAAAATCGCTAACACACGGAGAGAAGTCGAGGAGGCACATAAATCACTGATTTTTAGCGGTGGGAAAAACCATAATTTTAATCCAACCGATAGTTGGATCACATATTGGAGAATGAATTGGTGGTAAGTACCGTATCATATGTATAATTTTAAGCACAATTAGCGTGCAAAAAAATATTCAGTTTCAATCCCGTATCAGGAGGACCTCTCTCTGAGTTAATTTGACTCTTGAGTTGTAACAGCTCTTTTTGAATGATAACAGGGGCTTTACTTTGTCGTTTGTAATTGTGTATACTTTTCGAGCATGGTGGAGTTATAACTATTAGTTTGCACCGTAATGGTGCAGGTTTTGGTTACTAAAGTTAAGTTTGACCAATACTCAACTATCCCTTTAAATTGAAAAAAATGTCTGGTCTACAACCATCTGTAATTAGTTCCCAGTTAAATAGCTTAAAGGGAAAGTACAGTTTTGGTTGAGAGGGCACTTCAAGAAATATTTTTTGAGAGGTACCAGGTAAAGGGAAACAAAGTATATTATTTGAAGAAGCAAATTTGATTTTAAAGTTAGTTTTAGTTACTAAAAATCTGTTTGACCAGAATTGTGCTATCCCTTTAATGTTTTATTACAATTTTAGTGCAGCAATTTTAATCGAGTTCCTTGTAAATATTTATTAAACACACAAGATTATACAAGATAATATTAACCCCTTTATGGCTTTTGCAGAATTAACATAGCCAGCCCCTATTTGGAGCGTGGTACATGACCATCTGCAACCAACTGAATAGGAGCAAATATCAATCGGTTCTACATGTATTGTACCCACTCGCTACACTAAATCTAGTCCGGTCCAGATTTAAGCCATTACTTTCCATCCAAATGTTAACGTCATCAAGACAAGACTCAAGTTCTGTAATTGTGCTAGAAAGGGCATTGACAGATGGGGGGAAATGAAATAAACAATTCAATGTCATCTGCATAACAGTCATGTGGTAACTAATATTGTGTTTACAAAAAAGTTGACTTATCGGTTGGTATAGGGAAACAAGGCGATAGCCGTAAAGTGTCTCGCCCATTTGCGCGCATTCATGCAACATTGGACCTCATTTGACCTTTGACCTACTTATGTGACCTTTGACCCCAGCATATCATGGAGGCCGGTATAGGGCATCTACCAATCAAATTTGGTTATAAACAGATGCAGGGTTGGAAAGTTATCGTCCCTAATAGACTCTTACCCCAAAAACTTCACATTCACCCTCATTTGACCTTTGACCTACTTATGTGACCTTTGACCCCAGCATATCATGGAGGCCGGTATAGGGCATCTACCAATCAAGTTTGGTTACTAACAGATGCACGGTTGGAAAGTTATTCAAATTTTTGTAAGCGTCACAGACAGACAGACGGACGGACGGACGGACGGATGGACAGACGGACGGACGCAATTTGGATCCCTTAGTCTCCCCTCCACCTACGGTGGGCTCGACAAAAAGTAGTGGTCTGCCTACCGACCCCTGTGGAACTCCACATGTGAGGATAGTGGGGTCGAATATCGCCTCGTTAACTCTAACACATTGTGAGTGATTGGACAAATATGATTTAAACCAGTCAATGGCGAGATCACAGACACAAAATTATTGTAGCCTGTGAATCAGAATGTCATGTATCAAAAGCTGATTACATAATCGAGTAATACAAGAGCAGTGATATTCCTTTGTCCATATCTTTCAAAACATGGTCAGTGAGATTTGTAAGGAGCAATTTCCACACTATGAAAAGGGTGATAATTGACTAAAAGATTATTCTCTTGTAAGTAATTTAAAAGAAGAGAAGAAAAAAAAACGCTCCATGACATTACTTAACCCGTTGCTTACAGGAACCGGTGGGATATGTACAAAGTCTATTGGGATTTCAGAATGTTGAGGTGAACGGGTTAAAAAGGGAAGCTTTGATATTGGCCGAAAATTGTGTAAAGAGTCCTTATCGAGATTGGCTTTTTTGAGAGTGGGACGTATCACAGCTCTTTTCAAATTGTGTGGAACAACACCTGAGTAAAGGCTAGCATTTGCTTAGTAAAAAAATCAGCCAATGTTTTGAGGGTTCTTTGACGATTTTTTTTCTCACCCGCTCTTGTGATGGAGGGGATAGTATGATGTCATAATATTAAAGGACCCCTCCAGAACGAGACAGATTTTTCTGTCTATGGTAACAACAGCTGGTGAACAGCTGGTAGACACTTTACAAGATGAGTAGGTAGCGGATCTAATTCACATGATTTGTTTGGAGATTTCATTTAACATAAACAAACAATTTAAATACAAAAATAAAACATTATTATCATTAAGCATTAATATTACAAATAATAACTAGAAAAGTAATTTGTTAAATTTACAAATTAGGCAAGTGCAAGTTGCCTATAATGGTTGACAATTGATGAAAGAATCAAAAGCTAAGAATGTGAAAGTTTAAAGCCATACATGTACCTTAAGACTTTCATCGTGGTTAACTCTCCACTGCTTAGCTATGCCACATCTGTATTAGAAGCAAAAAATACCTTTTAAAGGGATCTAGAATCATTGTCAAAATCCACAAAACTTAGAACTCTAGCGGTTCTCACATACCTTGATGTATTACCAGTAGATCTAGAGAACCAGGCGGTGTCACTTCATATTCAAAGGTAGGACACATTATCGTTCTGGAGGTGAAAAATTACCCCTATTTGCTGCGTTCGTGTACATTTTCAACAAATTATACCCCCTTTTAACACAAAAATGGGTACAAATTGTCATCAAAGAGTGACCCTACTTTTTGCATTTTTAGTAAACATTAACCAAAATACCCCTTTTTAAAGACTTCAAGTACACAGATAAAATATAATTTGTGGCCCTTCAAGAAAAGGTACCCTTTTTCCAATTTTGCAATAATTTAAATAAAATCTTTAAATACGATATGAATACATAGAGTGGAATTGAGCTGTGTAGCAGTTTGACTATGTGTCAAAGATCATTTTATTTTTAACCTTTTAATGCTCAATTAGTCAATTTCAAAGCAGTTTTTGTCGAAATCTTTACATTAACATTTAAGTTATGATACATTCTTCAACGTGGTAAGTGATGAAAGCATATTTTAAATTTTGTGTAAGTGGGGCATTTCCCAATACTGTTATTTGGCTTTAAATTGGGCCTATTAAAAAATTATTGATGGGGCTTACAAGGCCTCTTTTGCTTATCCGTGCATTCCTTGACTAAATCACAAATTAATGCTCATCAAAAGAGAGGCAAATTGTCCAGCCGCGATTTTGTTCTAATTGGGTTCTAAACTAGTGCCATAACCAGGAATTCTGAGAAGAGGGGGGGCTCCTGGGTGCTCGGGCCCAGGAGCTGCCCCCCCCCCCCCCAGCTTCATAAACCCATGATTGTGTCATTGTTCTAAAAACTTCTTCACCCGAATTACTGATCTTGGCATGTTGTTTTCTCAGTAAAACATTCCCTATACAGGGTGGCCCAAAAAAATGGGGCACTTCCCAAAATAAAGTAACAAAATTATTATGTCCATCGGTAGGGTGTCTTTTCCAATGAAAAACGATACAAAGAACAGTCATTTTGGTCGAGTAGTTTTTGTTTTATGGTGCTGTGAGTGACACCATGTCAGGTTCCCATTTTTGTTAATTTTTACCAAATCAGTGTCTGATAAATCGCACTTACTGCCCGTCAAAGCATCGAACAACGAGCAATATGCGCGCAATTGTTAGTGTGCATTCAGATGTGTGCCGAGAGAATGGGCATAGTTGTTCGATACTATGACGGGCAGTAAGTTCGATTTATCAGACACTGACTTGGTAAAAATTGACAAAAATGGGAACCTGACATGGTGTCACTCACCTCGCCCTAAAACAAAAACTACACGACCAAAATTACTGTTCCTGTATCATTTTTCATTGGAAAAGACACCCTATCCGATGGACATAATCATTTTGTTACTTTATTTTGGGAAGAGCCCCATTTTTTTGGGCCATCCTGTATAGTGAAACCAGTCATGTCTCCATGTTATTGAAAGTAAGTCATTCTGTTTTTGTGCTTGTTTGTGTGTTCATGTTGTTGATGTGGTTTTGGGCACTCCATTACATTCAATTCACGTAAATACAAAACAAAACTAATTTATATGCACCAAATGACTTGTTTTGTTGAGATATATGAATGGAAGGCCGGGTACTTACATCTGATTCCAATTCATGATACACAGTATCAGTAAGCACTTCTCATCGTAGAAACAAAGTGTATCTTGCCTTTAGCCTATACCTGCATTGTGTAAGATAAGGGAAGGGAACAAAAAGGGAGAGAGAGGGGGGTCCGAGAGAAAAGAAGACTAGAATTGTAAATTGCAATTTTTAAGCATTGTGATATATTGGGCATTTCCACAGGAAAGTAGACATGAACTGAATATAATAATTGGCTCTATTTCAATTTTTTGTGGATTGTTTTTTTTCATAAATCATGATAAAAAAATTATATCTTTAATTTCACATAATTTATTCACCTCTCGAATGTCTCCTGATATGATAATCTGAAACCATACAAGAAACTTCACACATGAGACTACCTTGTGTGCAATATTCCTCATTTTTTCTCTCAATCATTTCTGTTATTTTCCTTATTTAAGGTACTAAATTGGATGATTAAATAACATATCATCTTTGCAGATATAATCATGACTTTCCTTCATCTGACATGTACAGGGGACTGGTTCAAATGACTATATTGGGGTTCCAGGGGGCGCAGCCCTTGGAAGCCTGTTTTTGCTATATATACAGAACTAAAGATGTTGTCCATCTATTCAAAATTTCAAATAGGAATATACTTAGCTATTAAAGAGCCTTTTCATTGATGATGAATTGAGTCGAATTTGGTATGATTGTGAAGGTAATCTTGTACTTTACAAGCCTCGAGAAATTCAGATTTTTAGAATTTTAAAAAATATTTTTAAATCGAAATTGAAAATGAGAAAAAATCACCCTTCAAACCAGGCCCAAATTCACTCGGATCTCGCCGCTTAGATCGATGACGTAAGGCAAGGGGCGCATGCGCAGATCGCCGCGGGGTATAGATCAGTTTGCGTGCAGTATACGTTACAAGAACCATTGCTCGCTCGTTTTATTCCAACTCTTTTGACTGAAGCATCTCGAATGGCAGACGACCTGAATTTAGATTTGAGTTTCGAAGTAGAAGATGAGCTAGACGAGACATTTAATTGTTGAATCGTACTCTTTCAGAATAATCTCGCAGCGCTAATGTGGTTTCGTACCCCATTTTTTTTCGTACCCCTTTTTTCTTCTTTTTTTCCAACGCTTTATTTGTCTTTAAACGCAACTAAATTAGTTCGTATTATTCACTGCACTTTGTCCTTATCCCTCGATGGTCTGTTGAAATATTTTGGTCAACATTTAAGCCCTTTTTTTGAGACTTTAATCGATGGCTTCGAAAGCTTCGCGAGTTCGCGGTCGCAACAATCGAAATAGCGGGACTTCAAGAGCAGCTATGCCCTTAGCTACCCGGTGACTTGAACGTGTGGTACCGTGCTCGCGCGCGCCGTACCGGTTACATCCATAGCTGACCGCGAAGATGGTGCCGCGACGCTCGCCAAAAAAAGGGCTTAAATGTTGACTAAAATATTTCAACAGACTATCGATTGATAAGGACAAAGTGCAGTGAGTAATGCAAACTAATTTAGTTGAGTTTAAAGACAAATAAAGTGTTGGAAAAAAAAAAATTTAAAAAAGGGGTACGAAAAAAAAAGGAGTACGAAACCACATTAGCGCCTAATCTCCCTACTAAAATAACTTACTGCATTCATGCGATGATCGAATTGTAACTGTTGAATTGTACTCTTTCAGAATAATCTGGCTACTAAAATAACTGGCAGCATTCATGCGATGATCAAATCCAGTGCAGATATGCATGCACGCAATGCAATTCACACGTGCATAAGATGCACGCATCGCGTTGCAATTGCATCCGATGTTTTCATGTTTACATCACCAACGTCAACTGCATGCTAGCTTGGACCCGACAGCCCGGGCCGGTTAGCTGGGGGATGGGAGGGCGGGTAGCGAGCGAGAAGTTAGGCCTTGAGAGCTAGCGCGAGCTGAATTATTGAAGTGAGCTAACACTAGCCGCTAATGCATGCTTTGTCCACCATACTCGCACGCCGCGCTGCACGTCGACCCGGGGCCCGGTGTGCATACGGCCGATCGCTAGCTAGCTGTATCCGCCAGCGTCGTACCGCACGGAGTATAATTTCACTCGCAGACTAGGTGATTCATTTACCTAGTTTTTACTTTATCAGACACATTAATGAATAAAAGAATAACTTTACAACGAATATAAATTGTTGTCTTATTATTTCAACAAGTTTAAACCACCATAATTGTATAGAAAATAGTTTAAACAACCACGGAATCCTCGGTATATAGGGGTATAATTCCGGTATATTACGTGGTAGATATCCGAAGCTTCCTATTGGTCAACCCCTCTGGTGACGTCAGGACAACACACACAGTTACAGACTCTGCTCGCCGCTGGATTTGGGGTTTTGAGGCAGTGTTCAATATTTTCATTTTTTTTCAATTTTTGGATGTGCGAGTACTTGGAAAGGAATATTTTCATATTATGTATGATTACAACTTCCTGTAAAGACATAATTTGGCTAATATTGGTTTTTCTATGAATAAAATCTTTAAATAGATAAATGTATAGTAAGCTAAATTTTAGTGGGCATATATTAGCGAAAGTTCCTGAAAAACTATTATACGTGTACAGGGGACCGGGTCAAATTACTATAATGGGGTCCAGGGGGTCATATTTTAAAATCAAATTTTACAACTATAAGAGCATTCGAAAGGTCAAAGTAATAAGCGAGATGAAAAGCCCAACTCTCTAATAACTGATTGTGTTAACTATCACCAGCCTGTATTAAACAGTTGTATTTTTCCATAGGTGGTGGCAGATAAGGCGATCAAATAAGAGAGATTATTACTTCGATATTATGTTTCGGATCCGTGTTATGATGGATAGCTAACTGTCTTTAAGTGGCAGAGTGGTCTTGAAGAGGAGGGAAAAAGTGGGGTTGATGGAATATACAGGTTAATTAGCATCTATTGAATCAAAATAAGTGGTGAAAGATAACACGAACAGAGGAAAAAAGAATGTTGAATATAATATAATTATTGATATTTATTTAGTAAGCAGTTGGTTGCAGATGGTCATGTACCACGCTCCAAATAGGGGCTGGCTATGTTAATTCTGCAAAAGCCATAAAGGGGTTAATATTATCTTGTATAATCTTGTGTGTTTAATAAATATTTACAAGGAACTCGATTAAAATTGCTGCACTAAAATTGTAATAAAACATTAAAGGGATAGCACAATTCTGGTCAAACAGATTTTTAGTAACTAAAACTAACTTTAAAATCAAATTTGCTTCTTCAAATAATATACTTTGTTTCTCTTTACCTGGTACCTGGTAAAAATATTTCTTGAAGTGCCCTCTCAACCAAAACTGTACTTTCCCTTATATTTAACTGGGAACTAATTACAGATGGTTGTGGACCAGACATTTTTTTCGATTTAAAGGGTACCACCACCCACAAATAATATTCTTATTATAGAAAGGTACCATCTTTAGTATTCCATTCCTTCAACAAGTTCACAAAAATATGTTTTCAGAAAAAAATATATAATTGGAAAACGCATCACCATTCTCAACCATGCGTTCATGCGGTCTGAATTGCGTAGACTATATGCGTGCAGAGCCAGAGCGCACTGTGCAGAGCGAATGAATCATCCGGGAATCTATTGACGTACGCATGAAAGCATTGGTGCACTCGCAAATGCTTGGCCCGTATGGAACCAGGAAATAGCAGTGGTTCCGTAAGTGGTGGAAATTAATTGCTTTGTTTATGAATTACACAACCCTTTGCAAAACGTTGGGTATCTATTTGATATCACAAAACGGTACCAAAACATATAATAATGTGTTGTCCTTTGCCTGGTGGTCCCCTTTAAGTAATTTCTATGCCAGGAAAAATACAAAAGATATAATTTTTAGACAAAAATAAAAGTCGCCTAGGTGGGGACTGGATAGTAATGAGGAAGGACCATATTTTGATGACGAAAGGAAAAAAGTTTGAAATTCAATGCAGAATATTTTGGGGGGGGGGGGCCATTGAAGCTGGACAAAAATTGTATGTACATGTATTACCCCAAAAAATGATGAAATTTGCATGCATTGTTCGTGAAAGAAAAATATGGATCACTTCAGAACAATAATTCTACTTCTAATGTCTTGTTTATGCTTTGTTTTAACATCATAGAAAAGGAAATTGTGTAAAAATCTTTACTTTTTGAAAACTGTTATTGGATAAAATCTTGATTCTTACAACATTGATGTGTAATGTCAGTGACGTTTTAGATATAAAAGTTTTTGTAGAAGCACAAGTCTTAATTCAATTTAATTTAAAATTCATTTGCAAAGCTAGAATGTGATATCATAAGGTACATGTATATCAAGAGCATTTACTAAAATATTTGATGGTTTGTCCAGAATGGCGTCACGGACATTACGTCACGGACATTATAGTCGTGTAGATTTTTCTAGGACCTGGACACGTTCTTTAGTCCAACGTTTTTTGATTGATTCATATTCTAGAAAGGTTAAGAAGAAATTTCAGCTTTGTTGCCACCTTGGCATCATTGGGCAACTTTTTTTATAAGCATTATAAAGTTAATTAGCTAATTTGCATATTTGTGAAATAAGGTCAGGGGTTATTTTCTATCTAGGAATAGTACAATATTGATAAAAACAAGTATAAAAGGGTATTTAGGGGCAAGGATTCCATTTCAGGTGCTCGTTTGTAAGTGCCATATGGGCAACACGCTGAAATCCAAGATGGCTACCCCTAATTTGCATATTTATGAATATTATTGATTTTCAGTGGCTACAGCCTATTATTGATTTTCAGTGGCTACAGCCTCTTATAAGCCATTATTACAGATTATTTTCCTCAATCATGTTCTACATGTGTGATAACGATCATTTGGCTTGGTTGCCACCTCGGCAACCTCTAGCAATGCATGCAATTTGCATAATTAGGTATTTGACCTAATTTGCATATTCCCCCAAATCGAGTATATTGAGAACCCGGAAAGTAAAAATGACAAGTAATACCACTTTTCCAAGGTTTAAGGGGGCAACAAATCCATTCATGATACTTAATTTGAAGTTTCACCTTGGCAACCCACATAAATCCAAGATGGCCGCCTTTGTCATTTTTAAGGGAATACTGCTATTTTCCACTTTAATGGCATTTATTTTATAACAGTATGATTGTTTTACTGTAAGTAAACAACTACATTGTGATTCAAGTATTCTAGTTCCTATTTCCAATAATTAAAAGTCCAAACATTATAATATTGATCTAATATAACCGAAATAATATAGTCATGTATCATAACATGTGTAATTTGGGGAGCTGCCATGTTTGATTTGAGATGGTTGCCCTGGTGATACAGGGAAATAAGTATCAAAAATGGATCTGTTGCCCCCCAAAACCTTCGAAAAGTGGTATCACTTGTCATTTTTACTTTCCGGGTTCCCAATATACTCGATTTGGGGGAATATGCAAATTAGGTAAAATAATTAATTATGCAAATAATATGCATTACTAGAGGTTGCCATGATGGCAACTAATCTTTTATATCTTAAATACATACTTAGAACATAACTGACAAATAATAATCTGGAATTATTGCTTATTAGAGGCTGTAGCCACTAAAAATCAATAATATTCATAAATATGCAAATTAGGGGCAGCCATCTTGGATTTCAGGGTGTTGCCCATATTGCACTTAAAAACGAGCACCGGAAATGGAATCCTTGCCCCAAAATATATTAGAATACCTGTTTGTATCAATATTGTACAATTCCTAGATAGACAATGACCCCTGACCTTATTTCACAAATATGCAAATTAGCTAATTAACTTTAAAATGCTTATAAAAGAAGTTGCCCAATGTTGCCAAGGTGGCAACAAAGCTAAACATTTTCCTTAACCTTTCTAGAATATGTATCAATAAAAAAACATTGGACTAAAGAACTTTTCCATGTCTTGTACACGACCCAATGGACCGTCTACACGACTATTACATACACAGTGAAAAGTATACAAAGGCAGAGCTAAAAATGTTCAAGCATTATTTTCTTATGTAAATGTCTTATTTTAGCCAAGAAATAAGATAATCCCAAGTAACAGGGGGACTACTACCTTCCTGGTTCAAGTTTTAATAAATTGTATCGTTTATCAGATAGTGAACGTTGAGTCAGTACTCTGAACTATTTATAAAACTAAATTCCTTGCTCAATTTGAACATGCATGTCTCAATAATCAATAAAGACTTGACTATAATTTACTGGGAGGAGAAAGAGATGGTTAAATCTCATATAGTATGATCAAATTGCAAAAATTATACTCTTAGTCCATGATTTTCCATGTGTTATGCCCATGATGTTCACAACTTTTTTTTATATCTTACAATTTTTTTGCACAAAACAGCATTGTACCTCATCAAAAATATATAATATTGTTTTAAATAGTTGAACATTTGGTTTACTGCACATTCTGTTGAAAAATTTCAAATTTTACAATAATTTTGGAAAAAATTATTGCTATTTTTAAAATAATTTTTTGCTCATTGAAAAAAAAATTGAAATATTAATTTTTTTCTCAAAACCGTTTGATTACATATCAAATGTACAATTAAAAAAGTTTCATGCACAATGGAGCATTTTTTGTGGGTTATTTCTGAGTATAGAGAAAGTGGACAAAAGTGTAATGTCCGTGACGCTGAAAATGTAATGTCCGTGACGCAACGTTTTGTTGTCTAGATCACAGGAAAGGATCAAAATTATGCTATGCAGGATATTGCAAGATCCTGCATTCGGAATGCTCTATTCAATTTTAACAAAGGAGGCGTTATTCGCCATTCCTGTCCAGAGGGGGCAGAAGACTCCCTATTGTCCACAGAACAATAACAAACTGGGAGATTACCTGGCAAGGCCAATTTCAATAGCTATTCAGAACCACGAAAAACCTCCAGAACTCTTGGCACAATTGTCTTTTATTCGATCTTGAGTGGTGCAGGATATTGCATTCCTCATTTCAATGGGGATGGGGAATGCAGGATCCTTCGATATCCTGCATAGCATAATTTTGATCCTTGCCCAATTATGCCTGGCCCGTTTCGCAAAATCCAACTTGGATTCAATTCATCATTGCCTTGTCTATAATTAAATACCTAAATCACCTTTGTGAGGTCTCAGAACTCACAGACTTTTGCAAAGATGTATATGGATGCAAAAAGTCATGTCCAAAAAATGTAATGTCCGTGACGGCGCACATTTTGCAGAATTACTTAGTAACGAATTGGATAAATGTTCTGAAACTTTGTTTGCATACTTAACCAGGCTATTGCTTTGTAATCAAAATAAAGGTTAGACATTAGTTAGAGGTATGAATTAGTAGTGGCATTGGAAAGTCATGAAAATTCTCTGATTTGTAATGTCCGTGACGATGGAGTTGCCCATATGAAGGATTTTACCCCTACTTTACGTTAAAAGCGCCTATAATCCTTAGGGTTTATGAATGCCCTACTCTGGTATTTTCACGATTACACCCAAACGCATGCTGCTATCATCACATTTATTCGGACATGTCTTTCATAGACAGGTGTGCATCTTTTGATACCAAATTTTGCCTTTTTACTTCTATGGTTTGTAAGTCACGTGTCTGTTTATGTCACTTGTCAGACATATAATATGAAATTTCACATACGCTTATGGACAAAAATTCGTGGAAATTGTGCAGATTATAGAATGACAAAAATTTTATCTGTAAAACCCTATACATGTTAGATGGCATTATGATGAAAAACAATACACTGGCAAAACAAATAATAAAACAATACAAAACAAAATAATTTGAAACAAAGAAATACATAAGAATTATAATTGTAATAATTATGATGATAATCTTGGTTGATGTTATGAAATAGCGAACGTTCCGTGTTTTGACGATCGCGATGCATCATTATTATTACCCCCAGTCATTAAATACATACTGCAATCAATCCAGCACACCATGGGCGTAGATCTGTCATTGATACCTATTCATCAGGGGGGTGATCTATTCATTCATCCCCCCTGATGAATAGGTATTACGTAAGTATCTACGCCCATGCAGCACACAGAGTGAACATTTCCACTCACATGGGAGTGCAAGGGAGTTGTTAAAGGGTACCGCCGGGCATGATAAAACCAATCCTTAGTTGTTTTGGTACTAAAATTGAATACCAATCATACTCTCATGGGGTCTGATATGTTTCTGTAATTTGAGAACAATGCAATTACCTACTACGACCTACGGAACCACGGCTATTTACTGGTTCGCGCGCGTGACTTTGTTTGCACGACCGCTCAATCAATACGCGTACGTTATTATGGTAGTATGCGATTTATCGCATAGCCCATGCGATAGTTAGTATCGTTTCGCGCGTGCTCGCACTCTAGCCACGGCCACCGCATCGCACCATATCTCTGCATGCATGCAATATGTATACATGCTATTGCTTGTACATTAGGGTTAGGGTAAGAGTTAGTGTTAGGGTATATATATATTTTAAAAAACCAACACCAATCAAGCAATCCGAAATAGCTCCGTGGATAGAGAGTTAGATTGATACGCTATAGAGACTAGAGATCCCTGGTTCGAATCCTACCTCGGTCCAATGTTTTTTGTATTTGCTATTCGTTCGGCACTCGACTAAATGTTCGAAATTATACAAGTCGGAAATTTCGGGTATGCGTGGTCTCTGACCAAGTCGCTAATTCACAAGGAGTTGCTGAATGGTTTGGGAAACACAAATTCGCAACCCGCCCGACCCTAAAAATACTGCCGACCCTAAAGGTTTTTTTCTGATTTAAAAAAAAATAAAAATAAAACAAAAATTCCAATTGCGATAATTATGTGTTATTTGTGTGTTATATATGGGTCAGATTTTTGAAAAGTGCACTTTAGCCATTTCCAGACCTTGAGCGCTTCTATCATTAGCTGTGTCTCACCATTAACTCTGATATACCTGTTTTGGGTCTCATATTAAAGAGAATTATTAAGGCTTTCAGAAAATGTATAGTTTTATATCATTTCAAACATTTGGTTTCATGCCACAGGACCTCAAATGTGAAAAAATAACATAAATTGGCATTTTCCACAAAATTATGATTTTTTTTAACCTGATAAAAAAAATATTAATCAACTTTAAAGGCATTAACGTCTATATTTTCTATCTTACATGTCTTGAGCATGTATCACATAAGAATTGGCGGTAGAGCGGCATTGATATGATCTCATGGTACATTTCAATAGGAAAGGTCATAATAAGTGAACGTCCGTGAACATACATTAAAATCCATACAACCAGAATTCTACTTAGTTGTCAAAACAAAAACTATTGCCAAAACTAAGGGTTGAACCCACTGAACACATTCTACAAAAATTGTTGGCTAACTACTCCTGCTCGCGGAGTAACATTTTTTTGTATGAAATTATACTGGATTTCGTCACGGACGTTCTGTCGTCTTGTATCATCACTGCTCAGCGAAGTGCATCCTAGTCATCAATTGCTGGGGTCAGTCTGATGAACTCACAGTAGGGCCACAGTATTTTGCCTATTTGAAAACTATCTATCAAATACAATGTTTGGTTTGGGCCGAAACTGATCTTCGTGAACGTCCGTGATGAAAACGAACGTCCGGCAAGAGTAGACCCAGTTACGAATCTGAGGCTGCTTATCTGCACGTAGACACCGGTACAGCAATTTTATTTGGCAAGCAGCTAACCAAAAACTTATATCAGGCATTTTCGAAGCCTTTTGACAACTATTTTGATACGGACGTTCGCTCGGACGTTCGTTCACGGACGTTCGATCATGAAAATTGTTCTAATAATGTTACCATGTTAAACGCTCACATCAAGTTGATACCGTTTGATGTTGTTAGTACATTGTTATGTCTCTCATATCGCATATGGATTTATTTCCTGCAAGTCATTTAACTGTAACAAACTTATGAAATGTTGTGCTCACGGACGTTCGTTCATCATTTATGGCCCCAAAAATCTTAGTAAAAGTTCAAGTACTGGCACAATTTTTTGACAGCAGGTGCCCCTTGTGTGTGCCTTTCGACCCAGGTCACTGCCAACCACACATGAATATGTTGATTTTTAGTCACCATCACGGAGGTTCGTTTTACATTTGATCACCTTGCTTAGCTGTTTTGTAATACCCCTAGATATTATATTTACTTCTACCCGTGCAGCGTTGACATTATACTATAGGAAGGCAAACCCCAAGATTATGATTGTGCACAGTCGCAGGCCTACAAGCGAAAGAAAGCTGTTCAAAACATAATGGTAATAAGGGGTATGGCGCAATAACAACATTTCAACCGAAGGTCTGAGTGGAAACTGTTGCCCCACCCTCTGCAAAACTTGAGACTGTCGGCTCCTCCTCTGCTGCAGGCTTTGAGACTGTTTTCTCATCTGCCTGTCGGATTTAAGTTCAACTAAATGGATGTATTAAGCCAGTTGTTTGAAAAGAAGAGGTACATCACAAAGGTCGTCAGCTACTTGCGAGAGGATAGCTACTTGCTTTACAATATTGACTGTATTACGAAAAAGCAACGAATACATGCATACCCCTCTTCCCCCCCCCCCCCCCCCCCCCCCCCCTCAAAAGAGAAAATAAAGACATAAAATAATAATAATGATAATAATGATAATACGATAATAAATACATAATTATATCATAATTTATGCCTGATGTGCAAAGCTGCAATATCCAGCCCGTAAGTATGCAGATCTAGAGACAAACGCATTTATTATTATGATGACGTATGAATGGGTTTTCAAAGCATCTCTGCTTCAATCTGTTAATAGTGCCAAATTATGTGGCATCGTTTGAAATTATATCTAGCAAGGGATTAGATTTGTTGGACTTCTTCCATTTAATAGAGATTGTAAGATTTATGCATTATTTTGATGACTTCATCGTAATAATATATAATATTGGCTGTTTTGTTCTTTCTTGATATATCAAAAATATTGTTTTTGCTAGGATCATTATTATACAACTAAATTTCAGCTCGCGCAATATTTATAATAAACCATTCAAGGTCAACATTGTTCTTAATTCTAATTGAAACATTAAAACCGATTGGAGGTTAACAATTAGGAAACGAGATGTGGGTCAGGAAACATCGGAATTAACTATCAACGTGATTATTTGAAAGATTTAACTTTGACATATTAATTTTATAAAACAATTTATAATCTCTGCAAATTAGATTTAAACAGTTAGGCTTTAAAATGATTGTTTTTATTATAATAATTATGCGATTGGTTTTACATTAAATTAAAATATTCTTTCTAAATTTAATAATAAAATGCGATAATCACATATAATATGTTTAGCGTATATATTTAGCGTAATGGTTTCTATGTCTAATATTTCTTTATACAAAACATATACATGTATGATCTAAAATGCAATCTATATGTATTTATTTAAGAAATAAGTTATATGAGTATATTATTTACTTTGCTCATGGCTTTTGTTACCCTCAGTTTGTTTTATGTTTTGTGAAAATGCATATTAGCAATTCAGCCACATAGCTGGAATAGATAAATATATGTATTTTCAATTAATAAACCATATAAGAATTGAATCGAAATATATGTACAACATACACAAACCAAAATAACAGTTTATATATTATGGGTCTCCCAAAGTCAAAATACATCTTAAAATACATCTTATGGCAAGGTTTGAAACGTGTGATAGGCATATATGTTTGCACTTACGTTATGTTTGCACTTACATTTATTTCTGTAATTAATTGACTCGAGATGGGACACTTGGGGACAACTATAGGCAATTCGAGAACGTCCGTGAAATTAATACGAACGTCCGTGACATTAAGACTCGTGTGAGAAACCGTATTCTGGTAACTGGAAAATGGCCTTTATTTTGATTATACATGTTATTTATGTTTGCAGAAATGTTGTAAAATCATTTATTTACAGAAGTATAGTGGCATTTCTGTTATAGAGTGCCCAACCGGGGAAAGCCGGTGTAAAATTAGGGGTTACGATTTCCACAGGTCCACTAAGAGTGATAGTTAAGTAGCAGACATGTCATTATAATTAATTCAGATAGCTAAAATCATATCAACTGATAAATTTATATGTTTTATATTGGTCTGGAGGAGATTCAAATAAATGTTGTCATAAATTTCTGTAAGACTGTTCAGGCAGAGAACGTCCGTGAAATTAATGCGAACGTCCGTGAAATTGTAATTAAAAACAATATAGTAAGAAAGAGGGACCAGGCGACTTGGAAATGCTACTTTTATATCTGACTAGGATGTATACATGGTCTCTAGCTTAAATATAATAGGAATAGATAAAGTATTATCATCATATTGTTATATAAGCATTAAATCAATAATAGGACTCGTTATAACGACCAGGTCCATGTAAAAACCAAACCATTTGTAATGGTTTATTGCAATGTTCAAGTTTGTTTCTATAATGACCCTGTTTTAAAGCCATTTACGAAGAATAGAAACTCTTTTTGATGAGATCAGATCATTCTGCCAACATTCTTGTTTCTGGCGAACGTCCGTGAGCGATATGGGAACGTCCGTGATGAAAACTATACTCTCTTTGGTCATGTAATTATGTAATATATGATCTAGACAGCAATTGATCCTATTAACATGCACATTAAGATATGTGATACGGGAATACGAGCGTATATAGGTGCGTTCCTAAAAAATGCGGCTAAAGAAAAGCAAAGGTTCCGAATAATACATTATTTAAAAAGAAATATATCAATTCAGTCAAAGTTTGGACGTTTGTATTTTCTATTTGACAAATAAAACACAATCCACGTTTGGCATACAGAGAGAAGCAAGTCTTAGAAGTAAATTGTCCGAATATAAGCTGTATATGACAGAAAATAAATGAGATATATGGGTACTAAATCTATATCTACATAATCCCTCACGGACGTTCGCCTTTTGGAGATGGGTTACTTCAACAGTGAATA
Organism: Echinarachnius parma; assembly: GCA_037951105.1. NCBI lineage: Eukaryota > Metazoa > Echinodermata > Echinoidea > Clypeasteroida > Echinarachniidae > Echinarachnius > Echinarachnius parma. The sequence goes on from JBAMJV010014408.1 coordinate 24,518, forward strand.
AAAACGGAACCACATGGAGTTTCCCAGTATAATGGGGTACGCCTGAAAGCTAGGATTGCATGCTTTCACATTAGATAGATGTCTTTAAATAAAAAAAATAAATTGAATTTTACCCTGTTTGGGCCGAAAAGTGCACTTTTCAAAATTCTGACCCATATGTGTTTTTTTTGTATTTTGCGAATCCTGGAAAAAAAAAAAAAAAAAAAAAAAAAACCCTACCTACCTACCCTAATGTTTGGTTGCCCGTTACTCCAATCCAACAATTTATTGTTTCTGGCCTTATAGCGCTACTCGTATCTCTCTCTCTCTCTCTCTCTCTCTCTCTCTCTCTCTCTTATAGCTCTGTCTATACGCACTGTGCTGCAGCAGCGCGCGCACACAAGCGATTTTCAAGATTTTCTCTGCTTGCTGCGATATATCGCAGATGCGATCAATAAGAGGATCGTTAAGTGGTATCGTTATCGGAACTGCGCTGACAGAATCAGTGATATGTGATATTAAAAATGATTTCCTAGCAATGTAGAAATACTTTCAGGATCACAGACTTGTTTTGTATGTTCATTTGGGATATGTCTTTGATGTAAGAGAGCTAAATCTCTGTCCGGAGGTACCCTTTAAGGCTAGCCTGATGAAGATCAAAAAAGAGGGACAAAACTACAAAGTGACCAATCAAACCTCAATTATCAGGCTACATTATCACAGTGTGGATATGCTGATGTAAACTTAAGCATTTGTATGAATGATATCCCTCTAAAACTAAACGTCATTTACGATCATATACATTTATGTAAAGTACATCATCCGCTAAGAAGTAACAATGATGTGCTCGATAAAATGGTCCAAGTCTAAGATGTCAAATGGCATTACATACAGTCATGTAGTTCTTGAACCATATGTGTTGTGCAGTTGACAGCTAACACAGGAACTGCCTTGAGCTTCCTCAGTGAGAACAGTATTTGAGTGAACAATGTAATGGTTAATGAGTCCTGGAGACATGTGCAGTCACCTGATATAACCAGATAGCTGTTTAAACCATCAACCTGACCAGTTTGAGGATTCAAATCTTTGGAAAGCTGCCATATACAAGCTGTTTAATAGTGATCCATCTTGAAGATCTTATCCCAATAAAGAACATGCTTCTCCATAGCAGTTTACGTCACCATCAATGACAAGAATGCAATGTCACAGATTCAAACAGTATAATATAATAAAGAACAACATATTATGTTGTTCTTAAAGTGACACAGGTAAAGTGCCTAACTCCACGAAAAATATTTGGAGCTTCCTCGTTTCTCTTTTGCCGTGGTGTTGTTTAGCTTATGGTAAGAGAAGAATGAAATAAGGTTCGATTTTTTCAAATGTCCCTTTAGTATGAAGATAATTATCATTGAAAATCATTATTTCAAAAGCGTTAACTAACGCTTTTGATAAAAAGTACAATTGTCCTAGCTGAACACGTCCGCTCGCGTGGGAAATACTCCCGACCCACTGAACTTTGAGACGAGCGCGCGCAAATTTCATGAATTCCTTACCGTCTGTATGTACACGGGTGCGGATATCGTCAAGATCAAACGGATGAGAATTACTGCGACAAATCCACGGCAGGCCATCAGTATTCGGTGATAAAATATGAACTCAATATTCGTCTTTTTTACGAGGTAAACAGGGTTCGTTTTTCTTCAAACTTTCACACATCTTTTAATTGTATATTACAATGATATTGACATAGGATTGAAGTCTCAAATGTCTCTTTTGGCAGAATTTTACACTTTACATGCATGCCTTTAATGTAAAGTGCTCATTCATGATAAACATGTCTGTACTTCTAGTCCAAACAGAACATTTATATGAGTCAAATACAAATTATTATTGTGTGGACTTGTTGAAACAATGATGTACCAATACAAGCTAAAAGGGTACGATGGCTCAGAAAATGGCCTACAACATTAACACATATCGTAACATTGTTTAAACCATGCAAGCTTAATGTATAAAGATGTAGAGTAGATCACTATGTTTTTCTTTGGTAGGATTATCATTTAGTTATCATGATTGTTCATTTCCATGCCCATTACTTTGTTTGATTGTATTATCGTGTACATGAATACAAATAATCTTCCTACTAAACAAATTAAGAATATTTCGACTGAGAGTTGAGGTAGCGCTTCTGCCTTTGCCGCTTCATTTATTTTCCCATATCTTTCCCTACACCTACACATACACTGTAGGAGAAACAATTTGCACTCATTGCTGGCTTCTGTATTAATTCAGTATTAATATTGGCAAAATACATAACACACATGTATACAAAAGTTATTAGTGCATTTTTGTCAGTAGTATCATTACATTTTTATGATTAAGAAAATCACTTTATTCAACTGTTTACATTGTAATATATTCTAGGGATCGAGTTACTTTGTTGACAGCTAGGTGCAAAAATTATTAAGTGATTAATAAAATGTGTATTAGTGTGATATGATATGTCCACAAAGTGATGTGTGATAATGTCATGTTAATTGGATGTTTTTTGGCTGAGATATGAACACAATTAAGCAAAGTGATATTCACTAACTCATTGTACTTACTGTGTACACGGCATAAATTATCCTGTATACAATTTCACAGAGACACACTTCAATCGTAATTCCACGATAAAGTGGACATGACCACCAAATTTTCAAAATGGTCAGATATTATCAATTTTGGTATCAAAATAAAGCTAAAGAACTGAATTTTTAAAGTCTGACCTTTAAAATAGAAATATACATCAGGAACATATTAAAATATGCGCATAAAATATGAATAATTAATTTTCACCCAAATGTCTGGAAAACGTGTTGAAAATAAATCAATGTAGCAAGAGCAAGTAAGACAGGAGGTAAAAACTTATTATATTTTCTCAGAGGTTTAGGGTTGAATGTAATTTTTAAAAAAATCATTGAAGTTCATTTTTTTCATTGTAATACGCTTCAATGAACAATTCATTAATTAATGATAAAGAATATTGTCACGGTGTTACGGTAAAAACTGATATTTTTAGCATTGTAAGAAAATTACAAACACAAAAAAATAAACTTAAATTGCCCAAATCTTGACCACACATATCTACCATAAACAAGTATCAAAATGATGATTGGACATTTCATTAATTAATTAAAAATGGTTGAATATTGGTCCCGGTGTTACAGTCACTGTAACACCGTGACTGTAACACCGGGACTTACATTGCAATAGTACAGGGAGCATAGAGAATCACTGCATACTAAAGTGACCAGCTAGTTTCTGTCAAGTTGGGGTGGTAGCTTGATGCATATATGTATACTAAGTTGTTGCTTGATCTACTACCTGAAGTTAAAATGTTTTGAGTTTTTAGTAAGACAACCCGATTTTCCATAGACTTTGTACATTACAGTCACGGTGTTACGATACAATTTTGTATACTCTAGTTCATAATTATCTTGATAATAGATTTTTTGTACAAATAACACCCAATTATTATTATTGAGTCTCTACTACTCCAAATCAACATAGCCACTTTTCAAAATGTTCACTAACTTCACAGAGTTTTGCCAGTAAAAGACAACCTGATTTTCCATAGACTTTGTACATAACAGTCACAGTGTTACGGTACAATTTTGTATATGCTAGTTCATAATTATCTTCATGATAGATTTTTTTTCATAATACAGTAGACATAATCAAATAGTGTAAGATATTTTTTTAAGGTATGCTTGGGCATTGCTCATGCTATAATTATATGAATAGGGTCAGTTGATAATGTTTCCATCTCAAAGTTACCTGAGTCATGTATGTGTAGGGGTTGTACGTCCGTCTATATGTGCATCTGTACATCAGTGTTCTTTTTTTTTACAATATCTCAAGAATCGTTGGATGGATTTCGTTCAAACTTTGTACAATCCATGTATTTAGAGGTACGGATTATTGGATATGATTTTGGTCCACGAGGTCAAAGGTCAAAGGTCACATAGCTAACAAATATGCAAATTTTTTATTATTATCAAGATAGTTTGAGAATCCTTGAAGGATAACATGATAATAATACTGGTATGCGTCCAGTGAAGTATATGACCTGATTAGGGAATGGGGTCATGGGAGGTCATAAGTCAACAGGTCAAAATATTGTTGTTGTTTTTTGTTCTCACAATTAAGTTCCAGAATCAATGTTAGAAAGAGTACTGTAGGTAAAAGACAATTTTCTGAAACTGTTTGGGGCACAGGTCAAAGGTCACTCGGATAATTACCAATTCAAAAACAAACAGTTACTAACTCTGAAATGATGTTACATGAAACAAATCACTTGCAAATATGCACTGTGCAAACAAAAAATTAAACATTTGCATGTTATTTTGAGAAACAAGATCAAAGGTCAGATGTCAAAGGTCTCATATTTCATTGTTGTATGTATTTTGGTTTTAATATTTGATGGTTCCATTAACTAACTTCTGAAATAGATAAAAATTTCAGTTATGTCCTAAAAGATTTTTTTTGCGGATGATCAGTTAATAGCATCTTGGTTATATCACCCATTCATCTAGTTCTTTATTGATTCTGGATCACTGATTCACTACATTAAAATTATATCATATTATTCATCTCTTTAATGTCTCCCATATATATAACATGTACAATTCAGAGGTCACGGCGTTACAGTCACGCCAATACAGTGCATAGATACATTTATGATATCATATCTACTATGAGCATTGGATTTTTTCTACATTTTAATTTGGATGTTCTAGCTTGATGTCTAGTACAAAGAATCAATGTGACAAAAGTGCAAAATGTTCCTGTAGTTCACAGAGTTTACTTAGTTTCTTAGCATGTAAGAAACCCATGTCTTTTTGCCGTCACGGCGTTACGGCAGATATTGATATTCATAATTCATAATTTATTGGGAATTTTGGTTTTCTTTCCTATTGTAAATAATTGGTAGGATAGTGGTAACAGATGCATATCAAAAGTTGGTTCTAGATATTTAGATTTTATGAGTTATTTGGACTTTCATTCTGAGAAACACCCTCTGACCGTCACAGCGTTTGCTTGGAATTGCCCAGTAGTAATTAATGATGCATAACTCATTAATAAATGAAAAAAAATTATTAATTTTTTTTTTCAAATTTGCTTGTGATAACAGTCAAAGATATACAATAAAAGATTGTTCTCATTCTTTACACTTGGTTTGTTATTTACATTTGGAAAGTGAAAATGTGTTCTGAAGTGTCACGGTGTTATCGTGGAATTGCCCAAATATCTTTTGAACGAAATGGAAATTTGAAAAACCAAAACATGTCCCGTGCTTTTATTGCTAAATGAATATGATAAGGTATGAGACAACCACTAGAGTTCCAAGTAAGTTTTGAGGATTTGGACAATGTTACTATTAAAGGGTACCACCACCCAAAAATAATATTCTTATTAAAGAAAGGTAACATCTTTAGTATTCCATTCCATCAACAAGTTCACAAAAATATGTTTCCAGAAAGAAAAAAAAAAAATTGGAGAACGCCTCACCATTCTAAAGCATGCGTTCATGCGGTCTGAATTGCGAAGACTAATGTGTGCAGAGCGAACGAATCGCCCAGGATTCTATTGTCTACAAACGTACGCATGAATCGCATTGACGCACTTGCAAATGTTTGCCCCGTACGAACCAGGAAATAGTAGTGGTTCCGTAAATGGTGGAAATTTATTGCTTTGTTTATGAATTACACAACCATTTGCAAAATGTTGGGTATCTATTTGATATCACAAAACGGTACCAAAACATATATAATAATGATAATGTGTTGTTCTTTGCCTGGTGGTCACCTTTAAGGCCTATTTATATTTTTATTTTATTTATATTTGTACTCCATAATCTATATCTATCTTCCCTATTCTACATTTTATACATTTCATTATCAAGATATGAAATCAAACATGTTTTACCTATGTAATGATTTAGTAAAATCAGATACCAACAATACACTATTGAGAACTAATATTCTTATGTTATTGTTTTTAATTTGTTATATGTTTTATAATGTTTTATAATTATTTAGTTTATAAATATCATTTTAAAAACTTTCAAAAATAACATTGAATGCCATTTGAAGAATTCCAAATACAAATTGTGTAACGTTTTAAAAAGTCTGAACATTTCAATGCGTTTTTGTACATAAATGAACGTACAATTAATTGTTGGTTGTATGACACGCGACTTAAAATGAGACGTGACACATTAACCAAAGATATTATGCAGTCAAATCTGGTATCAAAAAATGCACACGACTCTACAGAACACGGATCTGAAGCAATTCTTAATAGTGTAATTGTGAAAATAGCGGAGACAAACCTTCATGAACCCTAAGGATTTAAGGCGCTATTGACGTACATTATGGGTTACCGTAAATCGTTTGTACGCGTTTTGAGGACTTCCAGTAGCTAGATCGCGAGGTTGTCCACCTAGGTTGTGATCCTAGAAGGTCCTAGAAGACATTGCTGGTGCACAACCTTTTATAACACTCGCGAAAGGGCCGCCTTCGGCGGCCTTTCGCTTTGTGTGAGCGAAATAAGGTGTTGAAAGGACGTACTTGAGAGTCGACACAATGGTGGATTGGAAAAACAAAACAAAAGAAGTTGGTGAATGTGATCCTAAACAGAATTATAGCACGTGTGCACATAATAAATGTACAATGATAAATGTGTGAGAGTTTGATGTTAAAGTGTATTTTGAAGAGGTTGTTTGTCAGTCTATACTAAAAGTAGCGCATTTACCCCCCCCCCCCCCCCCCCCCCCCCCCAAACAAAAGGGAGTGAAATATTGAAAATGTATCGTATATTTGTTTTGCATTTGGGTGTTTTTTTTTTATTCAAATTTGCCTAAAAGAAAAATTATTTAAATGAGCCAATCTGTTTGAAGGTGGTAACACTACATTCACACAATTGTAAACAGAACACAAAAAGTAACTACCCCCCTAAAGAACTGCTCATAATTTCATAACTCTTAAATGTAGCGACGATGTCATCTTACCACAATATTGGTACAGTTGTTATGTACATTTTGTGTGAAAATCAGAGATATTCATCACTGTATGGCTGAATGAGCACAGATTAAAGACAAAATGGCCCAATTGAAAAGTCACAAGACATTGTGCGTGCCTGTACAGAGATGCCAACCTTCACAAACCAAAAAAAGTATTCTGAGAGGTAAAAACAAAAAAACAGTATTTTTAACCAAAAAAAAGTATTTTCAGCGCAGCCAATGAATGAGGTAAAAAATCATATTTTTTCGGGATGCGCAAAAATACTCTTGAAGTTTGCATCAATATAAAAGTTGATTCAGTCGATCACACAGCGTTTTTATGAGTTTGTTTTGTTTATTTGTGATATATTTCAAATACATCTTTTTGCCATTTTCGACAGTAACTCTATGGTGGGGAGGGGAAAAAAATTGATTTTTTTTTTTCTTTTCTTCAAAAAACGTTTTTTTTTTTTAGAAAACGTACTGCCGTATTTACATCAAAAAAACGTACTAAATACGGCAAAAACGTACTACTTGGCATCTCTGACTGTACATTGTTGTGAAACAGCACATGACTGAATGCATTGATTATGGTTTATGAAACAATGCTGTTTGATATTCCATCCATTTTTATTTTTGAATGGCACATGTGTTTATAGCCCGGGGGGGGGGGGGGGGGGGGTCTGTCCTCATAGAAAGGGGGGTATCATGCGTGACCAAGGACTTGCCAAAAGCACCCTAAACGAGTATTTGCGTGGTGCAAAAAATACACCCTAAGTAAGTATGATTATCGGTAATTTGATACCCTAAGCAAGTAATCAATTTTTTGTAAACCCCTAAGCAAGTATTTTTGATACCCTAAGCAAGTAATCAATTTTTTGTAAACCCCTAAGCAAGTCATAACTATATTTGATATTTGTAAACCCCTATTAAAAGCAAGTGATAACTATTTTTGATACCCTAAGCAAGTAAGCTGAGTTTTTGAGACCCTAAACGAGTAATTCATCAGCCTAAAAAGATACCCTTTTTCCTGATTTTGGGTGATGTTGAGACCTTATTCGAGATACTCGAGTATCTCGCCTGATCGTAAAAAACACCCTAATTACTTGTTTTCTTGGTCACGCATGATACCCCCCTTTCAATGAGGACAGACCCCCCCCCCCCCCCCCCCCCCGGGTTTATAGCTGCGCTCATCTGGACTCTGGTAAGTACCTTATTCAAAATTAATTGTACAATTGTCAATAGAATTATAATGAGTATGACATTGTCATTGACAGTGTTAGATGTGTTTAAAGACTAGACATTATTCATTGGCTAGCCTCCCTATCCTAGCACCATTATAATTATATGAGCCATAACCATTTTGCTAACACTAACAGTGGTCAGAGTCCAAATAGTTAAATAGGACCAAAACAAATTATAATAGCGTTTTTATTGTATGATTAGTCTATGACAACCTGTACAACAAAATTGTATGTGCAGAGGTCTGTAGTGTAGCTAGACAGTCAAGATGAAGGTCAAAGGTCAATTAGCGTGACTGTCTTCATTATTTATAAATTATTTATAGAATTATACCACACAATTTTTCCAAATGCCCACTTTGGACTCTGACCACTGTTAGTGTTAGCAAAATGGTAATGGCTCATATAATTATAATGGTGCTTATTGCTAGGATAGGGAGGCTAGCCAATAAATAATGTCTCCAAGTCTTTTAAACACATCTGACACTGTCATTCTGTCAATGACAATGTCATACTCATATTATAATAATATTGACAATTGTACAATTAATTTTGAATAAGGTACTTACCAGAGTCCAGATGAGCACAGCTATAGGAGTAGACCAAAGATGCAGAATGGTAGCTTGAACCCCCCTCTCTGCAGCAAATAATCAACAAATTGCAATTTGGACATGACTTCAAAACAGAATTTATCTGGTGAATGCAAAGAGCTATTATATAGATGGAGTCACAACAGATTCAAATCCTTTACTAGATGTTCGATGCCGCCACTGTAAACTATGCAGTGAATGTGCTCATTTGAATGGGACCTGAACTTAACTTGCAGCTGGAAACACAAAGACGTTTTGGTTGATTACATACGCATTGGCACATTTCAAAGAGAGGTGTGCTTTGTTATTATAATAACTTTTCGCAAACCCGAACTCAACTAATTCGTGGACTTCTTTATTATAGATAGCAAATACGCGCGAAATAAAAAAATGTGTGGAAATTGAAATATTCATGATGAAAATTAACGTAGTTGGCATGCGTTGGCACTATTGCGACGTATCTTATCAATTAGAGTGATATCTCAAGATTATTTTGTGTTGATGTCAATTTGTCGAAAATGATCGAAAGTTGATAAACAATGCTTCAAAGAATCATATTAATTCAAGATATATCTGGATTTTTTCTCAATTCATGTAGGAAATTATTACAATTACATCTCTATTTGACAACGCGTTCATCAAGTCTACTACTAATCATGCAATAGTCACAAATAAATGAAAATTCGTTGAATTATCATGAAATTAAAAAATCGTCAGGAATTAATTAGCAAGTCGTTGGTTTCACTCGGCGGCATCGAAGATCGAACTTCAAATAAACCGCAAAGCCCCACTTCTCCTTTTGTTCGCCTTTAGAATAAAGACAGGGATTAGTGACAGTTGTGACTCCATCGATGGTAACTCCTTGGTGAATGCAAGATGCCATCGCTTGTTGTATAGTGTATTGCATGCATGTATGTTGCAATTGCACATACTACGTATAACGTATAGCGATCGGCCGGCAGCAGCGCATATATGCAATCTCTATATCGCGGCCGGAATTATGGCATAGCATGCAATATCCGTTGCCATGGCCATCCTCTTTCAGGAACTATTTTGAGTTTTTATATTTCATTTCGAGATTTCAAACAACTTATTTAAAAAATCGAAAACCTTTAGAATGATCTGCAGTCAGAACGAATGACACGTGGAATTTTTTCAGCCCGAGGCGTGCAAAACCCTAAATGTTTTTCTACGTCAAAGGATTTCCTTACCGTACTGACCGGCGGAATCGCCGCAGCCGCGTAAACGCCGCATGCCGACTTTGAGCGTTGAAATTGAAAAAAAAAAGTGGGATTAAAGTGCGCTAGGGAAACTGGGGACAAAAAAAGCGGGAATAACGGCCGAAAACCAGAAAATCAGCGGGGAAAATTTGCAAAATTTAAGCAGGGAATCGGCGGCGCGTAAAATTTCTCGCAATCGCGCTATTTAACTGCCATGCACACTGTAGGCAAGCTATGAGTTACGATGTACCATCTCGATCAAAATGTCCGAACCGTACTCTAACGTACCTACCCCTACTGTACTGCACTGTACTACAGAGAACCCTGTACTACTGTGCAATGCAATGCATCCATAACGCATTTAGATCGATGTCAGGCAAGCGCAGCGCTGGCAGTGGTAGTTTGTTTCGTAACTTCTAAGTTATAAACGTATCGGATTTAGCAAATATCAGCAAAAAAGGTGAGAAACCATTCTAGGCCAGGGTAAACGTAGACAATTTGGCTTTATAATGTTTTATCACGCAATACAATAGTTCAATACAGTGCAATAATAGTCCCACACCTGCTGAAATGTGTTGTTTTGAGGCCGGTGAAAAGTGAAAATTTGACTATCGCCGCGTACGCGCTGCACCCCAACTTTGCGGGTATTTTTCATGGAAAAAATATGCGGCGATTACGCCGGTCAGTACGGTACTCAAATTATAATATAATTCCATGTTTGATATCCTCAAAAAGGGGGTGTTTGCTCCCTGGGTATAGGTGGTGAAAATTAGGGCGATCAATAGATAGCGAGTTGAACAACCCAACTCGCTATTGGTGGCGTCACACCGACCTAACTTCTACTGCGTTCTAGACAATAGCTGATCACAATCACTGGAATGTATCTGCAAAATGTCTTTTGTTCAATGTGGATCTGAATGGGAAGATTATCTCACATGTGTCAATAGACAATGCACAGACAATAGCTCGCTGAACAAATGATTAGGTCGCGCCAGAGTTCTGCGTTTGCTTTCGACATGTCCAAAAAAGGATAGCTCTTCCACGACCTCACATCTGCTCAACTTTTGTTCAGGGAGCCATTGTATATCCATGCATGAGAGGCTATCCTTTCACCCATGTGCGATAATCCTCCCATTCATTCGTCATTTAATACTCGTTTGTACAATGCTTCGCCTCCCATTGCCAAATTTATGAATGGGGATTAGGAGCGCAGCGAGAGCGCAGTACAAGCGTAGAGGTGTGACGGGGGTATTATAACTGATCGTGGTAAAAATCACCAGCGTGTATTAAACACTCGCGTTTTCCCATAGGTGGTGACAAATAAGGCGATAAAATAAGAGAGATATAATAATTGCGATATATGTTTCTGATCCGTGTTTTTATGTTTTGATGTTCATATAGAGAACCCACCCTAGGGTCACTCTCATAGGCAGGCTGCAGTAAACAAATTTGTGAGACTGGCAAAAATCATAAAATCATTTCTAGCTAAAATCTCACCAATTAATCAAACTTAACATAACAGGGGGTTAGAATTGAATATAATTTAAAACTTACATGAGCTTTCCAATGTCAGAAGCACTTTAAATTCCATTTTTTAAATTATTTGATCTATGACTTGAAGCTCCAATCTGAGCTTGAGCTTTCTGACTGTGCAGCCCTCAACCATAGGTTTTAGAACAGTTGTTTACATGTTTAGGCTTGTCTGCCAGCCAGTATTATCAAAAGGCTGAAGGGATTATTTCAGAGATTAGTGTCTGAATGACATAACTGACAATGGGTTCTCCAAAGTACTCTGACTTGTACTATTTGCAGGGGTGCAGCATTTCAATAGGTGTCTGGACAAGACAATAGTCAATACATGTGGCTTTTGTATCGCATTCCAAAGTATATAACAATGAATATAGGTCAATTTGTGACTCTAAGGAATTCTTTACAACCAGCTTTGAACAGATTAACACAATGATTCAATGAAGGCATGCTATAATTGTTTGTTGAACAAAGGCCAAAGCAATTATGCAATTTATACAGACATACACAGCATCAAAATGATCAATAGTGTGAAAAACATCTAGTTTTAAGGTAACGCTGTAACCGATCATCGGATCGGCATGCCGATCCCGATCCGATCATGGCTTTTTTGCCGTTTTTGCCGATTTCCGATCATGCAGAAAATATCGGAGATCGGATCGGATGAAATTTTGTTTTTGTTTTTTTTATGTGTTATGACTTATGTGAAAAAAAAAAAAAATCCCGGGAGAAAACAATCCATTTTCTTTGCAAGAATATCGGAATTGAAATTTTAAAAAGGGACAATCTATATCATTTACTTGAAAAAAGTGTTATTTTCGAGATACTCTTTGTTAGTTTACTTCGTTTTGAAAGGCGAAAATCGGAACAAGACTCGCAAAATTGCTAGTCATTTGAACGATATTCCCGACGGATGTTCACATGAACTCCAGGCCGTCAGACCCGGCGCGCGCACGATCGGCGCCGCGCTGGCGCCGTGCATGCATGCGGGCGGCATGCGTGTCCTATGTCGCAAGCTATTATAGATCAACGAATTATCGTTTTCATATCCTCTTTTACATGTTAAATTCAGTCTTTTACTGTCGGCCGACTGATAGAGAATGCTGATAAATTATGGAAGAGGACATAAAAACGATTTGTTGATCTATATAGTCGCCAGCAAGGCCTAAGATTCAGGGGAAAGCTGGTACATAATTATATTAGTATACATGTATAATATAAACTGTAAATTTGCACTCTCGATCTCCCGGTCCCCGAATTCCGGGAGATCGAGAGAGTATATAAATTGTTTGATATGTTGTTATTGACTAATGGCGTCAAAATTTAACTATATAAACATAATCATAACATGTTTTTTTTTTCTTTCCTTTTTAGGAAGATGACGGACGCTCCAATTTTGACTTGTGTTGCGCGTGCGAGGACTACATTCGGCCGATCCTTCTTTCAATTTAAAGAATTATAATTTGTTTACGCTTTGAGTATAAATGTAATGACGAGGAAGATGAGATAAACATGAGCATGGGGGACTTAAAATGATACTTATGATAATGCAATTGAAATGTGGTCAGCCAACTCCACCACCCCCCCCCCCCCCCCATATCAAAAACATAATTCTGTGACCGCTGATTATGATTTAGTTTCACGTGCGACCATGGATAGTGCGACTATGATTTTTTGTTATGATTAATAATTCATATGTACTCTTTCTCATGATGATACTTGAAAGTGTATACTTGATGATAAACATCATAACATAAATGTCAAATTGAAAATAATGGTGATGATTAGATAATTATGATTACAATTGAAATGTGGTCGGCCCCCTCCTCCCACCCCGAAAACAGTCTGCGGCCCATGATTATGATTTAGTTTCCGTGCGACCATGCAATTTTAATTTGTATGTATACTCATGATGATGTTCAAAATATAAATACTCTATTATTTCTATGGATGATGGCTTGTGAAATTGTATACTTGATGATCAACATCATAATATAAACGTCAAATTGAAAATAATGGTGATGATAAGATAATCATGATAACAATTGAAATGTGGACAATGTGGTCAGCCCCCTCCCCCATCCCCCAATATCAATGCGGCCCCTGATTATGATTTAGTTTCCATGTGCGACGGGGCGATTTTTATTTTTATGTACTCATGATGATGTTCAAAATATAAATACTTATTATTTCCGACGGATGGCGGCTTGTGAAATTGTATACTTGATGAAAAACATCATAATATAAACGTCAAATTGAAAATAATGGTGATGATAAGATAGTTATGATAACAATTGAAATGTGGTCAGCCCCCACCCCCAAAATCAAAACATTCTGCGGCCCCTGATTATGATTTAGTTTATGTGCGACCGTGTGATTTTGTATTTTTTCAGGGGGGGGGGGGGGGGGGCACGCAAATTGGGGAACTGTAATTATTTCGTTCACACTGCCATTAGGCTAACGCTTTCTTCATTTTTTTGTCACACTGTATTGAGGACCTCCCCATATATTGCAATAATTGTACGTAACGCAATTAAAAATAATAATAAATTATATACTACTTACATTTTATCGGGGAGTTGCCACGACGCAGTTTACAATGTTCTTGCTTCGCCCCTAGCTCCATTATAATGGCACTTTGTCCGTCTCGATGTTAGTAATTATTATAATCATCA